>CM038677.1:95918317-96094650 GCA_021605205.1 Aegilops longissima | reverse complement strand
AACAAAATACGTTGCAGCCCGAAAACGGGTCAGCACATGGAATATCTTTGGCAATATAACGCAGTAGAGCAATAACAGAATAATGCTATCACTACATGCATATTTGGCTGGTGGAAAGCTCTATGGTTATAGTTTTTGCGAAAAGCCAATTTTTCCCTACAACAAAGGAATAGATTTTAATTTAACTATCATGCTAGTTGAAACATCATTGAGAAGGTTCCTCCAAATCAATCCCAATTAAAGTAGTTATGAGCCCATCAATATTAATTTAGAGTGATGAGATACTTAGGATACTCCAAGTACTAGATACTCAAGATTGTCCATAACCGGGGACACGGCTAACCATGATTAGATTGTACACTCTGCAGAGGTTTGCGCTCTTTTCCCCACAAGACTTGATCGCCTCTGTTGAATTTCTCGCACTACATGGTGTTTGAGAAACGGATGACCGAGACACAGTCTTTCAAAAACATTAACTCCTTACTCCGGGCAGACCATACCAAACCTACAACCCTCTACCTGCTGATCCACCTCTTCGAGAGCTTAATGTAACTTACTCAACTATGCTAGAGCCCATAATAGCTAGTGGCTGCACACGGAAGTTTCTAGCATGAAAATATCTCAGTTCCCTTTGAGCCTGGGTGGCGGTCCATAGGAAGATCACACGGTACCCCGGGATTTCCAAAAATACAGACAACACTGGATTCTCCAGGTGCCTCAATCCACCCAGATGTGTATTTAAGTTGCCACCTTAAGTTGAACCATTAATTAACAATCTCACATCTGTCATGGATTTCACTCACCCAAACCACGTCTACGAGCATAGCATAGCAATATAAGCAATACGTAGAAGTAACTCCCAAGGGTTTGAATATAACAGGGCAATAGGTTCTACCTCATAAACTACTTCCCATCCAACATGTTAATCACATCCTAATCATGCAATGTTTGAGGATTGAAACTAATGCATAAAAACTGGGTATGGCAAGAGTATGATCAATGTGTCACTTGCCTTGCTGACGATCCGCGAAACCTAGGGACTCGTAGTAGCACGCTTCGCACTCCGGGAATCTATCGCAAACAAACAATAGCATACATAATCAATCAAGCAAAGATGCATGGGCCAAACTCAAACAAGAAGAATTGACTAGAAAGTTCAACTTAAGAACTCCGGTTTGCGAAAAGAATCAAACCAAACGTAGCAACGAAACTCAAACGGCAAAAGAAACAAGATCCGTTTACTAATCTGAACTAAAGTCAAATTTTACAGTACCAAAATCTTGTTTCAGTTGATTAAACCGAAAGAGGGTTTCGAGATGAAGATCTAGGCGCTTGAATCGCCTAATTCCGATAAACGAGCGAAAAGATAAACAGAAACGAAAATCGGATCAGTAATCGCGATCGAAACTAATCGCGGAAAAATCCGAGAAAAACAAAACTGACGAACAGGCTAACGAACGAACGTTCGTTGTTTGTAAGTATCGAGCGAAAACCGTTCATTAAAACGAACGTACGGACGAACGTCCGCTAAGTAGCTAAACCAAGAAAAACCGGCGAACCGATCTAAAAAACGAACTAGGGTTTCTAAAAAAAACCAAATCAGTTTTCTTAAAAAAACGGCAAGTGTAACGGCAGCATTACCTCCGGCGAGGCTGCGGCGGGGCGGCTCTTGTGGCGGGGCTGCACGGCGGGCAAGGCGCGCGACAAAGGCGGCGGCAAGGCTAGTATGGGCGGGCTCTTGGCGACGGGTTGGGTGGTGGTGGCGGCGGCTCGGGGTGGGTGTATTTAAGGAGGGGGGCGGGCGGCTTGGAGGAGGGGGCAAGGCGGCGGGGAGGCGGAGTCCCGGTCGGACTCCGGGTCCGAGGCGGTGGCGATCTGGGTCTCCACGAGGAGAGCGGCAAGAGAAATGGGCGGCTTGGTGGGCTTCGGCCCGATCAGGCAACAAACCCTTTTTTAAATAACTCCGCCGAACCAAAAATAAATCCTAGAAAATAAAATAAAATTCTAAAAATGCCAAAACAAATTTTCACTGTCTAAATAAAATATTTAGAACGAGATGAACATTTTCTTGGCCCTAAAATGCAATTTTGAAAAACGTGCAATTTTCTAATGCAAATAAAATAGCAATAAAATCCGAATAAAATCAAATATTTGATTTTAATATTTTTCTTCCAATATTTATATTAGTTTGGAGAAGTCATATTATCTCCCCTCATATATGTTAATATGAAATATTTTAGGAGAGAAAATTAAAAAAGTCCTTGTTTCAATATTTGATAAAACTCAAATATGAAACCCGGGAAATCCCCAACTCTCTCCGAAGGTCCTTGAGTTGCTTAGGATTTCGAGGATCGCGAAAAGAAATGCAATAAAATATGATATGCATGAATGATCTATGTATAACATTCCAAATTGAAAATTTGGGATGTTACAACTTCTATACAAATTGTTTATTCTTTCCCTAATTTTTCAGAATTTTTGGAGTTACATAAGTATGGTTGATGTTCAGATTACTATATATTGTCCTGTTTAAGACATATTCTGTTTTTGATGCATTTTTTTGCTCGTTTTGATGAAACTATCGATTGTATCGGTGGTATAAGCCATGGAAATGTTATATTACAGTAGCTACAATTCAAAAATAAATTATGAATGAGTTTGAAACAATACTTGAAGTGGTGATTTGTTTTATTATACTAACGGATCTCACGAGGGTTTTGTTAAGTTTTGTGTGATTGAAGTTTTCAAGTTTTGGGTGAGATCACGATGGATGAAGGAATAAGGAGTGGCAAGAGGCTAAGCTTGGGGATGCCCGAGGCACCCCAAGGTAATATTCAAGGACACCCAAGCAACTACGCTTCGGGATGCCCCGGAAGGCATTCCCTCTTTCTTCTAACGATTATCGGTAATTTTACATGCAACTATATTTTTATTCGTCACATGATATGCGTAAATTGAGCATCTTGTGCTTTTTATTTTTCTTTTAGTAATGCACCATGCTGGTATGAGATAGTCTTTGGTTGATTTATAGAATGCTTTTTGCACTTTACTTATATCTTTTGAGTATGGCTTTATAGAATGCTTCATGAGCTTCACTTATATCATCTGAAGTTTGGAATGCCCGTTTCCCTACACAAAGAAAATGGCCATTTGTAGAATGATCTTTTGCTTCACATATAGTTGTTACAGCATGGGCATATCTTTTGTAGAAAGAATTTAACTCTTTTTCTTCTCTTATATCTATTTAGAAAGTTGACAGGAATTGGTCATTCACATGGTTAGTCATAAAATCCTACATAAAACTTGTAGATCATTGAATATGATATGTTTTATTCCTTGCAATAGTTTAGCGATATAAAGATGGTGATATTAGAGTCATGCTAGTGGGTAATTGTGGATTGTAGAAATACTTGTGTTGAAGTTTGTGATTCCCGTAGCATGCACGTATGGAGAACCGTTATGTATCAAAGTCGGAGCATGATTTATTTATTGATTATCTTCCTTATGAGTGGCGGTCGGGGACGAGCGATGGTCTTTTCCTACCAATCGACCCCCTAGGAGCATGTGTCTAATGCTTTGTTTCCATAGCTTCTAGACTTTGCAATAAGTATGTGAGTTCTTTATGAGTCCATGGATTATACGCACTCTCACCCTTCCATCATTGCTAGCCTCTTCGGTACCGTGCATTGCCCTTTCTCACCTCAAGAGTTGGTGCAAAATTCGCCGTCCACCGGAGCAGCAACACGAGCACGAGCACAACCAAAAAACAGTATGATGGCACCCCATGTTTCCTACTCATGTATCTTTGTCGTTTTGCTATGTGGTGGGCAGGAATCGATCAATACGTATTAACGTTTGGCTGGTGATTTTATATGCCTTTGTTGGAAGTAAACCCAACGTGAGAACGAGATTACATGTCAGTATATGTATCCAACTAGTACCTAAATTAGTTTTCGTGTAGGATTAGTGTTACGGTTTTGCTAAAACACATCTAGGTCTAAGTCCTTCACCACACATCTAATTGCTATAAGATTTGTGCCAATTTATCCCTTGCCCACGTAGTCCCACACGCACATTTTTTCGAAAAGGGGGGTTTGCCCCGGCCTCTGCATCACAACGATGCATACGGCCATGATTATTAATAAGCAAAAGGTCTTACAGAAGTCTTGCTGTCTCAAGCAAGGAAAAAAGGCTCATAAAGAGCTAAAAAGTAAAAGAGAGGCCACAACTGGCTGGCAAAAACGATAGGAACTAAATGCCTATCCTATTATATGACCGTCATCCAAACCGGTTGGAAATATCCCGAGCTATCATCTCCCATCGGATAGATCCTGTAACCAAATGCTCCTTGGCCTCCGTCGGAGTGAGTAGCGACCACATACGGATCAACGTTCTGGCTCAGAAAATAACCTGCAAAAAATGAATATTTGTTGTTCTGTTAAATACCAAATCATTTATGCAGTTCCAGACTGCCCATAATTAAGAACCAACTCCTACACGAATGTGTCTCACTGTGCGAAATATATCCCATCTAGCCACGTCCCAAATAACGTGTTGATAGAGTTCGGATGACTGATGTTGAAAGCTATGTGAATCGACGACCACAGTATTTTTGCCAGAGAGCCCAGAAAAAGGTGTTTGATTGACTCATGTTGGTTGCAAAAGCTACATCTTGTAGATCCTGTCCAATTGCGTTTTGCCAAATTATCCTTAGTTAAAATAACTTGTTTATGCACAAACCACATAAAAACTTTGATTTTGAAAGGTACTTTGACTTTCCAAACATGCTTTGAACGAGGAATCACCCTAGAGTTGATTACATCCAAGTACATGGATTTGACTGAAAACTCTCCATTCTTAGTTAGGTTCTAGCATAACCGATCGGGCTGTTGAGACAATTGAACATCCATCAATCTTCTCACAAGATTGAGCCAGGCTTCCCAATGGTTTCCCACTAGCGTCCTCCTAAATTGAATATTGAGCGGAGTGGATTGGAGTACTGAAGCCACATACGCGTCTCTACACTGAACAATGCTATACAAAGACGGATATTGGAGTGCAAGGGGCGTGTCCCCTAGCCAAGTATCCTCCCAAAATCTCGTAGTGGTACCGTTTCCAACTATGAACCTTGTCCGGATGAAAAAATAGTGATTTGACTCTCATCAATCCCTTCCAAAAAGGCGAATCAGTCGGCCTCACTGTCACCTGGGACAAGGTTTTAGAGTGAAGGTACTTATTACACATCAGTTGAGCCCATGTGGCCTCCGTCTCAATCAAAAGTTTGAACAGCCACTTGCTAAGAAGACATCTGTTCTTCACCTCAAAAATTTCAATGCATAGACCTCCTTGGTCTTTTGGCCGACAAATGATATCCCACTTTGCAAGTCTGTACTTTCATTTTAGTTCATCGCTCTGCCAGAAGAATCGTGATCGATAGGAGTCTAGCCTTTTCTGGACCCCAACAGGTACCTCGAAAAAGGAAAGAAGAAACATGGGCATACTCGTGAGGACCGAATTATTGAGAATTAATCGGCCTCCACAGGACATCAGCTTGCCCTTCCAGCAGCTCAGCTTATTTTCAAATCTATCCTCAATGCACTTCCATTCTCTGTTAGTCAGCTTACGATGGTGGATTGGTATACCTAAATACGTGAAAGGTAGAGCCCCCAATTCACACCCGAACAATTGTTTATATGCCTCTTGGTCATCATTAGCTCTTCCAAAACAGAAAAATTCGCTCTTATGGAAGTTAATCTTTAACCCGCTCAATTGTTCGAATAAGCATAACAAAAGCTTCATGTTTCGCGCTTTTGCCAAGTCATGCTCCATGAAGATAATAGTATCATCAGCGTACGGTAGGATGGATACACCTCCATCAACTAAGTGCGGAACTAGGCCACCTACCTGCCCGCATCCTTAGCCATTCCTATGAGAATTGTCAACATATCAACCACTATGTTGAATAGGATAGGTGACATCGGGTCGCCTTGCCTTAATCCTTTGTGTGTTTGGAAGTAGTGACCTATATCATCATTCACTTTAATCCCAACACTCCCTTTTTACGTGAAAGAGTCTACCTGGTGCCTCCAGGCCTGATCAAAACCTTTCATTCGCAAGGCCTGTTGAAAGAAAGGCCATTTGACCTTATCGTACGCTTTCTCAAAGTCCACTTTGAAAACAACTCCGTCAAGTTATTTCGTGTGGAGTTCATGGAGAATTTCATGCAGGACGACCACCCCTTCTAGGATATTTCTGTCCGGCATGAAAGCAGTCTGGGACGGTTGCACTACAAAGTGCGCACTTTGTGTAAGCCTATTGGTCCCGACCTTGGTGAAAATTTTGAAACTTACATTAAGAAGACGTATATGCCTGAACTGCTCAATACGGACGGCCTCTGTTTTTTAGGAAGTAAAGTTATCGTTCCAAAATTCAACTGAAACAATTGAAGCTGTCCAGAGAATAAATCATGGAACATCGCAAGTAAATCCACTTTGACAATGTGCCAACACTTTTTATAAAACTCCATCGAAAAACCATCTGGCCATGAAGCCTTATTGTTTTTCATTTGTGAAATAGCCTCAAACACCTCTTTCTCCATAAATGGGGCGGTTAAAATATCATTCTCATCCGCCACAAGTTGAGGGACATCCTCAACCCTGGACTCATTTAAGGACACAAAGTTGTCCTCTGGAGGACCAAACAACTGCTTATAGTAATTGGTTATATACACTTTGAGGTTTTCTTGTCCTAAAATCGTCCCCTCGTCCCGCTCCAATTGAAAGATCCTCTTTTTTCGATGTTTGCCATTACCAATCATATGAAAGAATTGAGTGTTATCATTCCCTTGGATGATTTTGTGAACCTTAGCCCGCAGTGCCCACTTCAATTCCTCCTCTCAAAGAAGTTCTTTCAGTCTCAACTCCGCCTCCACTTTAGTTTCCAGCTCTCTGGTATCTAAAATGGTGGACTCAGCTTTTAAATCTAGGGATTCAATAAGTATAAGGAGCCTTTCCTTTTTAGCCTTATAAATCCCATGCATGTGCTTAGCCCATCCATGAAGGAATCATTGAAGATGCCTAATCTTATTCTGCCATCTTTCAACAGGAGATCTCCCACCTGAATCTTTAGCCCATTCTTTGGCTATCAGATCCACGAACCCTGCTCTTTCGAATCACGCTAATTCGAAAGAAAAAGTGTTTTTGTTCCCCACGTGAGTGGCCTCGCCAGAATCAACTAGCAATGGGGTGTGATCCGAGATTGCGCGCGATAACGCTTGGACCGTGACCAGGGGAAACTTCTGTTCACATTCGACACTAGCAAGGACACGGTCCAGCTTCTCAAATGTCGGGTTTGGTAACGTATTAGCCCAAGTAAATTTCCTACCCGAAAGCTCGATCTCTTTAAGATCCAGGCTTTCGATTATGGTATTGAACATAAACGACCATCTGTCGTCAAAATTATCATTATTCTTTTCCTCCTTCCTTCGAATAATGTTAAAATCGTCCCCAACCAGGATTGGGAGCTGCTCACTCCCGCAAATACGTACAAGATCAGCCAAAAATCCTGCTTGAGCTTTGGCTGTGCGGCACCATACACCACCACCAATGCCCACTTAAATCCGTCGGCCTTTGATCTTACCCGGAATTTTACCGCAAAATCTCCCATAACCACACTCCGAACTTCCAACGACTCACATTTAACCCCAAGTAAGATCCCACCGGACCTTCCTCTTGGGGGTAGGCAATGCCAATCAAAATCGACACCCCCAATAAAGTACTAAGAAACTGGGGGGTGAAATTGTCCCTCCCAGTTTCTGAAAGGGCGATGAAATCCAACTGGTATTGAATAGACGCATCCGCTTGAAATATTCTTTTAGCCAATTCCTTAAGACCTCTGCTATTCCAAAAAAAATGCCTCTCATATTTCATCATGATTTTTTTAGAGGTATGGATCCTAGCACTTCTACGCACAGCCGAAGTTGGATAAACCTTCCGTTTACACTTATGCTTAGGCTTATTTTGATCATGCATCCGGTCCTCACAACCGGACTCTGTGGACCTAACTTCTGGAACATCAACATGTAAAGAGTTGCTCGGGGAATCGAAACCCTCATCGTCCTATGTTTCAGGAAGTGAAGGGGCCAGATCCGCACAAAGAATGTCAAGAACCCTGACACCCAACGCATCTATGTCTGACTCCTTCATGGGTTTGACATGTGCTAAGTTACGAATCAATTCCAAAGCGCGCTCCGCTTTGAGATCGAGAATATCATTAACTGATTTAGTGATTTCACTACCATTACTACCTAGTGAAACCCCTAATTGATTTGCATTGTGAACAATCTCCACATTGGAAAAATGTAAAATCGAATTTGACGTGTTGACCGACATACCAGTGGTAACCTCAATGTCACGAAGCTTGGCCACCCGCATAGCGCACCTGAGCTGCATGTCATCAACATCCGGCTGATCTCGAAGGCGACTGCTCATCCTCGTCCTTCAGAAACAGGATCCGGGATCCCTCCAAAAGCAATGATCTTCGTGCGCGTTGCCCCGTTCGGGGTGGGGCCTCCTGCCCGACCCCCAACAGAACTCGGCTGAACTAGGGCCGCCGAGAGGCCCCCAAGAGCCGTCAAGATCTCCTGAGCCGAGGGAGAAGAAGGGGCGGAGGCCACCTGCCCGCACCCCCCTCCTGTCCTGGCCCCACCTCCGGAGGGAGGGATGGTCATCATCGGGCTCGCCACCCGAGGCGAAGCAGCGACCGCGGACACCGCCGCGGCCGATAGCGCCAAGGGAGAGGTAGGGGCGGAGGCCTCCTGCCCGCGCCCCCTTCCCGATCCAGCCACCGACACCAAACACGCCAACGGAGAGGCAGGGGCGGGGGCCTCCTGCCCGCGCCCCCACCCTGTCCGGCTACCGTGGCCGAGTGCGTGGAGGGAGAGGCAAGGGCGGAGGCCTCCTGCCCGCGCCCCTCCCGGTTCGACCGTACCGCTGACCCGCGCCACGACCACCACCACAGGAGACGGAGATGTAGATCGTAAGGCCACCTGCCCACGAACATTGCTACCTCTTGAGCACTGCGTTGGTTTTCCCTTGAAGAGGAAAGGGTGATGCAGCAAAGTAGCGTAAGTATTTCCCTCGGTTTTTGAGAACCAAGGTATCAATCCAGTAGGAGGCTACGCGCGAGTCCCTCTCACCTGCACAAACAAATAAACCCTCGCAACCAACGCGATAAGGGGTTGTCAATCCCTACACGGTAACTTACGAGAGTGAGATCTGATAGATATGATAGGATAATATTTTTGGTATTTTTATGATAAAGATGCAAAGTAAAATAAAAGCAACAGAAATAACTAAGTGCTGGAAGATTAATATGATGGAAGATAGACCCGGGGGCCATAGGGTTCACTAGTGGCTTCTCTCAAGAGCATAACTATTTTACGGTGGGTGAACAAATTACTGTTGAGCAATTGACAGAATTGAGCATAGTTATGAGAATATCTAGGTATGATCATGTATATAGGCATCACATGCGAGACAAGTAGACCAACTCCTGCCTGCATCTACTACTATTACTCCACACATCGACCGCTATCCAGCATGCATCTAGAGTATTAAGTTCATAAGAACAGACTAACGCTTTAAGCAAGATGACATGATGTAGAGGATAAATTCATGCAATATGATAAAACCCCATCTTGTTATCCTCGATGGCAACAATACAATACATGCCTTGCTGCCCCTCATCACACTAGGAAAGGACACCGCAAGATTGAACCCAAAGCTAAGCACTTCTCCCATTGCAAGAAAGATCAATCCAGTAGGCCAAACCAAACTGATAATTCGAAGAGACTTGCAAAGATGACCAATCATACATAAAAGAATTCAGAAGATTCAAATATTGTTCATAGATAAACTTGATCATAAACCCACAGTTCATCGATCTCAACAAACACACCGCAAAAGAAGAATACATCGAATAGATCTCCACAAGAGAGGGGGAGAACAAAGTATTGATATCCAAAAAGAGAGAGGAAGCCATCTAGCTAATAACTATGGACCCGAAATTCTGAAGTAAACTACTCACTCTTTATCGGAGAAGCTATGGTGTTGATGTAGAAGCCCTCCATGATCGATGCCCCCTCCGGCGGAGCTCCAGAACAGGCCCCAAGATGGGATCTCGTGGGTACAGAAGGTTGCGGCGGTGGAATTAGGTTTTTGGCTCCATATCTGATCGTTTGGGGATACGTAGGTATATATATAGGAGGAAGGAGTACGTCGGTGGAGCAACATGGGGCCCACGAGGGTGGAGGGCGCGCCTGGGGGAGGGGGGGTAGGCGTGGCCCCTACCTCGTGGCTTCCTGCTTGATTTCTTGACGTAGGGTCCAAGTCCTCTGGATCATGTTCGTTCCGAAAATCATGTTCCCGAATGTTTCATTCCGTTTGGACTCCGTTTGATATTCTTTTTCTGTGAAACTCTAAAATAGGCATAAAACAGCAATTCCGGGTTGGGCCTCCGATTAATAGGTTAGTCCCAAAAATAATATAAAAGTGAATAAGAAAGCCCAATAATGTCCAAAACAGAAGATAATATAGCATGGAGCAATCAAAAATTATAGATACGTTGGAGACATATCAACCATCCCCAAGCGTAATTCCTGCTCGTCCTCGAGTAGGTAAATGATAAAAATTGAATTTTTGATGTGGAATGCTATTTGGCATAATTTCAATGTAATTCTTCTTAACTGTGGTATGAATATTCAGATCCGAAAGATTCATGATAAAAGTTCAATATTGACATAAAAATAATAATACTTCAAGCATAATAACTAAGCAATTATGTCCTCTCAAAATAACATGGCCAAAGAAAGTTCATACCTACAAAATCATATAGTTTAGTCATGCTCCATTTTCGTCTAACAAGAATGCTCTCATCATGCAAAACCCCGATGACAAGCCAAGCAATTGTTTCATACTTTAGTAATCTCAAACTTTTTTCAACCTTCACGCAATACATGAGCGTGAGCCATGGATATAGCACTATGGGTGGAATAGAATATGATGATGGGGGTTATGTGGAGAAGATAAAAAAGGAGAAAGTCTCACATCAACGCAGCTAATCAATGAGCTATGGAGATGCCCATCGATTGATGTTAATGCAAGGAGTAGGGATTGCCATGCAACAGATGCACTAGAGCTATAAATATATGAAAGCTCAACAAAAGAAACTAAGTGGGTGTGTGCATCCAACTTGCTTGCTCACGAATACCTAGGGCACTTGAGGAGGCCCATTGTTGGAATATACAAGCCAAGTTCTATAATGAAAAATTCCCACTAGTATATGAAAGTGACAAAACAAGAGACTCTCTCTCATGAAGATTATGGTGCTACTTTGAAGCACAAGTGTGGTAAAAGGATAGTAACATTGTCCCTTCTCTCTTTTTCTCTCTTTTTTTGGGCCTTCTCTTTTTATTGGCCTTTCTCTTTTTTTTATTCCTCACTTGGGACAATGCTCTAGAAAAATGATGATCATCACACTTCTATTTATTTACAACTCAATTATTACAACTCGATACTAGAACAAAGTATGACTCTATATGAATGCCTCCGGAGGTGTACCGGGATATGCAATGAACCAAGAGTGACATGTATGAAAGAATTATGAACGGTGGCTTTGCCACAAATACTATGTCAACTACATGATCATGTAAAGCAATATGACAATGATGAACATGTCATGATAAACGGGATGGTGGAAAGTTGCATGGCAATATATCTTGGAATGGCTATGGAAATGCCATAATAGGTAGGTACGATGGCTGTTTTGAGGAAGATATAAGGAGTTTTATGTGTGAAAGAGCGTATCACATCACAGGGTTTGGATGCACCGGCGAAGTTTGCACCAACTCTCATTGTGAGAAAGGGCAATGCACGGTACCGAAGAGGCTAGCAATGATGGAAAGGTGAGAGTGCGTATAATCCATGGACTCAACATTAGTCATAAAGAACTCACATACTTATTGAAAAAATCTACAAGTCATCAAAAGCCAAGCACTACGCGCATGCTCCTAGGGGGATAGATTGGTAGGAAAAGACCATCGCTCATCCCCGACCGCCACTCATAAGGAGGACAATCAAAGAACGCCTCATGTTTCAAATTTGTTACACAACGTTTACCATACGTGCATGCTACGGGACTTGCAAACTTCAACACAAGTATTTCTCAAATTCACAACTACTCAACTAGCACAACTTTGATATCACTACCTCCATGTCTCAAAACAATCATCAAGTATCAAACTTCTCTTAGTATTCGACACACTCATAAGAAAGTTTTTACTATTCTTGAATACCTAGCATATTAGGATTATTTAAGAAAATTACCATGCTATTTAAGACTCTCAAAATAATCTAAGTGAAGCCTGAGAGATCAATAGTTTCTATAAAACAAATCCACCACCGTGCTCTAAAAGATAAAAGTGAAGTACTAGAGCAAAGACTATATAACTCAAAAGATATATGTGAAGCACATAGAGTATTCTAATAATTTCTGAATCATGTTTGTCTCTCTCAAAATATGTGTACGGCAAGGATGATTGTGGTGAACTAAAAGAAAAGACTCAAATCATACAAGACGCTCCAAGCAAAACACATATCATGTGGTGAATAAAAATATAGCTCCAAGTAAAGTTACCGATGGAAGTAGACGAAAGAGGGGATGCCTTCCGGGGCATCCCCAAGCTTTAACTTTAGGTGTCCTTAGATTATCTTGGGGGTGCCATGGGCATACCCAAGCTTAGGCTCTTGCCACTCCTTGTTCCATAATCCATCAAATGTTTCACCCAAAACTTGAAAACTTCACAACACAAAACTCAGCAGAAAATCTCGTGAGCTCCGTTAGCGAAAGAAAACAAAAGACCACTTCAAGGTACTGTAATGAACTCATTCTTTATTTTTATTGGTGTTAAAACAACTGTATTCCAACTTCTCTATGGTTTATAAACTCTTTTACTAGCCATAGATTCATCAAAATAAGCAAACAACACACGAAAAACAGAATCTGTCAAAAACCGAACAGTCTGTAGTAATCTTTAACTAACGCAAACTTCTGGAACTCCAAAAAATCATCAAACATAGGACGATCTATAAAATTTGCTTATTGATCAGAAGAAATTGGAATCAATATTTTATCACGTTCTTGTGATTTTTAACAATTATTTTCGTGAACATAAAGTTTCTGGAATTTTCAGCAAGATCAAATAACTATCATCCAAGAAGATCCTATAGGTTTAAGTTGGCATAAACACTAATTAAAACATAAAAACACATCTAACCAGAGGCTACATCAAATATTTATTGGATAGCAGCAAGTAAAAATATTGGGTTGTCTCCCAACAAGCGCTTTTCTTTAAAGCCTTTTTGCTAGGCATTGATAATTTTAATGATGCTCACATGAAAGACAAGAATTGAAGCGCAAAAAGAGCATCATAAAACACATGACAAACAGATATAAGTCTAACATACTTACTATTCATAGGCATTTTATAAGAAAACAAATTATCATATCAAGCAAAAATTGGCATATGCAAGGAAGAAGAAAGAGATGATAGCAATCTCAACATGACGAGAGGTAATTTAGTAACATGAAAATTCCTACAACCATATTTTCCTCTGTCATAATAATTACATGTAGGATCAAAAGAAAATTCAACAATATAGCTATCACATAAAATTTTCTCTACATGATCCATATGCATGCAAAGTTGACACTCTTCCGAAATTGTGGGATTAACATTAACTGAAGTCAAGACCTCTCCAAACCCACTTTTATCAAAAACTTCATAAGATTGAACATTATCCAAATATGTGGGATCTAAAGTTGACACTCTTCCAAACCCACTTTCAATATTATTTCAAACATTATTATCAATCTCATGTTCATCATGGGGCTTAAATAAATTTTCAAGATCATAGGAAGAATCACCCCAATCATGATCATTGCAACAAATAGTAAACATAGCAAAACTAGCATTCCCAAGCTTAGGGTTTTGCATATTATTAGCACAATTGACATAAATAGAATTTATAGTAACATCATTGCAATCATGCTTTTTGTTCAAAGATCTATCGTGAATCACTTCATAAAGCACTTCATCACAATTTTCAGATTCACGGATTTCAAGCAAAACCTTATAAAGATAATGTAGAGCATCCAAATCACTAGGAATCAGTTCCCATAATTGAATCTCTTAAAAATATTGGCAAGCGGATGAGGATCCATAGATATTAGCTTCTCTATTTAGGAATAAATACTCAACTATTTCAACCAAACGAGCAAACGAGCCAAGTAAGACATCAAGGCAAACGAAAAGACGAACGGAAAAAGGGCGAATAAAACGGCAAGGGTGAAGTGGGGGAGAGGAAAACGAGAGGCAAATGGCAAATAATGTAATGCGGGAGATAAGGGTTTGTGCTGGTGCTACCTCTTGAGCACTGCGTTGGTTTTCCCTTGAAGAGGAAAGGGTGATGAAGCAAAGTAGCGTAAGTATTTCCCTCAGTTTTTGAGAACCAAGGTATCAGTCCAGTAGGAGGCTACGCGCGAGTCCCTCGCACCTACACAAAACAAATAAATCCTCGCAACCAACGCGATAAGGGGTTGTCAATCCCTACACGGTCACTTACGAGAGTGAGATCTGATAGATATGACAGGATAATATTTTTGGTATTTTTATGATAAAAATGCAAAGTAAAATAAAAGCAAAGGAAATAACTAAGTATTGGAAGATTAATATGATGAAGATAGACCCGGGGGCCATAGGTTTGACTAGTGGCTTCTCTCAAGAGCATAAGTATTTTACGGTGGGTGAGCGGATTACTGTTGAGCAATTGACAGAATTGAGCATAGTTATGATAATATCTAGGTATGATCATGTATATAGGCATCACGTCCGGGACAAGTAGACCGAAACGATTCTGCATCTACTACTATTACTCCACACATCGACCGCTATCCAGCATGCATATAGAGTATTAAGTTAAAAACAGAGTAATGCCTTAAGCAAGATGACATGATGTAGAGGAATAAATTCATGCAATATGATAAATACCCCATCTTGTTATCCTTGATGGCAACAATACAATACGTGCCTTGCAACCCTTTTTGTCACTAGGTAAGGTCACCGCAAGATTGAACCCAAAGCTAAGCACTTCTCCCATTACAAGAACTACCAATCTAGTTGGCCAAACCAAACGGATAATTCGAAGAGACTTGGAAAGATAACTTAATCATACATAAAAGAATTCAGAGAAGAATCAAATATTTTCCATAGATAAGCTGGATCATAAACCCACAATTCATTGGTCTCAACAAACACACCGCAAAAAGAAGATCACATCGAATAGATCTCCACGAGAGAGGGGGGGAACATTGTATTGAGATCCAAAAAGAGAGAAGAAGCCATCTAGCTACTAGCTATGGACCCGAAGGTCTGAAGTAAACTACTCACACTTCATCGGAGGGGCTATGGTGTTGATGTAGAAGCCCTCCGTGGTAGATGCCCCCTCGTGAACTCGGAACAGGCCCCAAGATGGGATCTCGTGGATATAGGAAGGCATGCAGCGGTGGAATTAGGTTTTGGCTCCGTCCCGATCTGTTGGGGTGCGTGAGGTATATATAGGAGGAAGAGTGCGTCGGTGGGCGCCGAGGCCCATGAGGCAGGCGCGCCCGGGGGGCGCACCCCACCCTCGTGACCGCCTCTGGCACTCCTTGGAGTAGGGTCCAAGTCTCCTGGATCACGATCGGTGAGAAGATCACGTTCCCGAAGGTTTATTCCATTTGGACTCCGTTTGATATTCCGTTTCTTCGAAACACTGAAATAGGCAAAAAACAACAATTCTGGGCTGGGCCTCCGGTTAATAGGTTAGTCCCAAAAGTAATATAAAAGTGGAAAATAAAGCCCATTATAGTCCAAAACAATAGATAAAGTAGCATGGAGCAATTAAAAATTATAGATACGTTGGAGACGTATCAGGCTCCAAAAGCGTTTTGAGAAGCACGGAGCATATGAGATGTTCCAAGAGCTGAAAATGGTTTTCCAAGCTCATGCCAGGGTCGAGAGATATGAAGTCTCCGACAAGTTCTATAGTTGTAAGATGGAGGAGAATAGTTATGTCAGCGAGCACATACTCAAAATGTCTGGGTTGCACAACCGCCTATCTCAGCTGGGAGTTAATCTCCTGGATGATGCGGTCGTTGACAGAATCCTTCAGTCGCTCCCACCTAGATACAAGAGCTTTGTGATGAACTTCAATATGCAGGGGATGGAAAAGACCATTCCTGAGGTATATTCAATGATGAAATCAGCGGAGGTGGAGATCAAAAAGGAACATCAAGTGTTGATGGTGAATAAAACCACTAAGTTCAAGAAAGGCAAGGGTAAGAAGAACTTCAAGAAGGACGGCAAGGGAGTTGCCGCACCCGGTAAGCCAGTTGCCGGGAAGAAGCCAAAGCATGGACCCAAGCCTGAGACTGAGTGCTTTTATTGCAAGGGAAACGGTCACTGGAAGCGGAACTGCCCCAAGTACTTAGCGGACAAGAAGGCCGGCAACACCAAAGGTATATGTGATATACATGTAATTGATGTGTACCTTACTAGTACTCGTAGTAGCTCTTGCGTATTTGATAGCGGTGCGGTTGCTCATATTTGTAAATCAAAATAGGAGCTGCGAAATAAGCGGAGACTGGCGAAGGACGAGGTGACGATGCGCGTCGGGAATGGTTCCAAGGTCGATGTGATCGTCGTCGGCACGCTACCTCTACATTTACCTACGGGATTAGTTTTAAACCTCAATAATTGTTATTTAGTGCCAGCTTTGAGCATGAACATTGTATTAGGATCTCGTTTAATACGAGATGGCTACTCATTTAAATCCGAGAATAATGGTTGTTCTATTTATATGAGAGATATGTTTTATGGTCATGCCCCGCTGGTAAATGGTTTATTCTTAATGAATCTCGAACGTGATGTTACACATATTCATAGTGTGAATACCAAAAGATGTAAGGTTGATAATGATAGTCCCACGTACTTGTGGCACTGCCGCCTTGGTCACATTGGTGTCAAACGCATGAAGAAGCTCCATGCAGATGGACTTTTGGAGTCTCTTGATTATGAATCATTTGACATGTGTGAACCATGCCTCATGGGTAAAATGACCAAGACTCCGTTCTCCGGAACAATGGGACGAGCAAGCAACTTATTGGAAATCATACATACTGATGTGTGCGGTCCAATGAGCGTTGAGGCTCGCGGGGGCTATCGTTATATTCTCACTCTCACTGATGACTTAAGTAGATATGGGTATGTCTACTTGATGAAACACAAGTCTGAGACTTTGAAAAGTTCAAGGAATTTCAGAATGAGGTAGATAATCAGCGTGACCGAAAAATAAAGTTCTTACGATCATATCGTGAGGGAGAATATTTAAGTCACGAATTTGGTACGCACTTAAGGAAATGTGGAATCATTTCACAACTCACGCCGCCTGGAACACCTCAGCGTAATGGTGTGTCCCAACGTCGTAATCGTACTCTGTTGGACATGGTGCGATCTATGATGTCTCTTACCAACTTACCGCTATCATTTTGGGGTTATGCTTTAGAGACTGCCGCATTCACTTTAAATAGGGCTCCGTCGAAATCCGTTGAGACGACACCGTATGAATTATGGTTTGGGAAGAAACCTAAGCTGTCGTTTCTGAAAGTTTGGGGATGCGATGCTTATGTCAAGAAACTTCAAACTGAAAAGCTCGAACCCAAGTCGGAAAAATGTGTCTTCATAGGATACCCTAAGGAAACCATTGGGTATACCTTCTACCTCAGATCTGAAGGCAAGATCTTTGTTGCCAAGAACGGGTCCTTTCTGGAGAAAGAGTTTCTCTCGAAAGAAGTAAGTGGGAGGAAAGTAGAAATTCATGAAGTATTGCCTCTTGAACCGGAGAGTAGCGCAGCTCAAGAAAATGTTTCTGTTGTGCCTGCACCGGCTAGAGAGGAGGTTAATGATGATGATCAAGGTACTTCGGATCAAGTTGCTACTGAACTTCGTAGGTCCACGAGGACACGTTCCACACCAGAATGGTATGGCAACCCCGTCGTGGAAATCATGTTGTTAGACAACGGTGAACCTTCGAACTATGAAGAAGCGATGTCGGGCCCAGATTCCAACAAATTGCTTGAAGCCATGCAATCCGAGATAGGATCCATGTATGAAAACAAAGTATGGACTTTGACAGACTTGCCCAATGATCGGCGAGCAATAGAAAATAAATGGATCTTTAATAAGAAGACGGACGCGGATGGTAATGTTACCATCTATAAAGCTCGATTTGTCGCTAAGGGTTATCGACAAGTTCAAGGGGTTGACTACAATGAGACCTTCTCACCCGTAGCGAAGCTTAAGTCCATCCGAATCATGTTAGCAATTGCCGCATTCTACGATTATGAGATATGGCAAATGGATGTCAAAACGGCATTCCTTAACGGTTTTCTTAAGGAAGAATTGTATATGATGTAGCTGGAAGGTTTTTTCGATCCTATGAATGCTAACAAGGTATGCAAGCTCCAGCGCTCCATCTATGGGCTGGTGCAAGCATCTCGGAGTTGGAACATTCGCTTTGATGAAATGATCAAAGCGTTTGGGTTTATGCAGACTTATGAAGAAGCTTGCGTTTACAAGAAAGTGAGTGGGAGCTCTGTTGCATTTCTCATATTATATGTGGATGACATACTTCTGATGGGCTCTTGGAGAGCATAAAGGCCTACTTGAATAAGTGTTTTTGAATGAAGGACCTTGGAGAAGCTGCTTACATATTAGGCATCAAGATCTATAGAGATAGATCGAGACGCCTCATAGGTCTTTCACAAAGCACATACCTTGATAAGATATTGAAGAAGTTCAATATGGATCATTCCAAGAAGGGGTTCTTGCCTGTGTTGCAAGGTGTGAAATTGAGCTCGGCTCAATGTCCGACCACGGCAGAAGATAGAGAAAAGATGAGTTCGTCCCTGATACGTCTCCAACGTATCTACTTTTCCAAACACTTTTGCCCTTGTTTTGGACTCTAACTTGCATGATTTGAAAGAAACTAACCCGAACTGACGCTGTTTTCAAAGACAACCGCCATGATGTTGTTTTATGTGTAGAAAAGAAAAGTTCTCGGAATGTCCTGGAAATCCACGGAGGCACTTTTTGGAATTTATAAGAATTTTTGGCGAAAGAATTAATGCCAGGGGGCCCACAGCCTGTCCACGAGACAGGGTGGCGCGACCCCCCGGGCGCGGCCTCCTATCTCATGGGCCCCCTGGACCTCCTCCGACCTCAACTCCAACTCCATATATTCCGCCTCGGGGAGAAAAAATCAGAGAGAAAGTTTCATCACGTTTTACGACACGGAGCAGCCGCCAAGCCCTAATTTCTCTCGGGAGGGCTGACCTGGAGTCCGTTCGGGGCTCCGGAGAGGGGGATTCGTCGCCGTCGTCATCATCAACCATCCTCCATCACCAATTTCATGATGCTCACCGCCGTGCGTGAGTAATTCCAACGTAGGCTTGCTGGACAGCGATGGTTTGGATGAGATTTACCATGTAATCAAGTTAGTTTTGTTAGGGTTTGATCCCTAGTATCCACTATGTTCTGAGATTGATGTTGCTATGACTTTACTATGCTTAATGCTTGTCACTAGGGCCCGAGTGCCATGATTTCAGATCTGAACCTATTATGTTTTCATGAATATATGTGCGTTCTTGATCCTATCTTGCAAGTATATAGTCACCTATTATGTGTTATGATCCGACAACCCCGAAGTGACAATAATCGGGATACTTCTCGGTGATGACCGTAGTTTGAGGAGTTCATGTATTCACTATGTGTTAATGCTTTGTTCCGGTTCTCTATTAAAAGGAGGCCTTAATACCCCTTAGTTTCCGTAAGGACCCCGCTTCCACGGGAGGGTAGGACAAAAGATGTCATGCAAGTTCTTTTCCATAAGCACGTATGACTATTTACGGAATACATGCCTACATTACATTGATGAATTGGAGCTACTTCTGTGTCACCCTATGTTATAACTATTGCATGAGGAATCGCATCCGACATAATTATCCATCACTGATCCATTGCCTACAAGCTTTTCACATATTGTTCTTTGCTTATTTACTTTTCCGTTGCTACTGTTACAACTACTACAAAAACCCAAAAACATTTATCTTTACTTTTGCTACCGTTACTATTATTATCATACCACTTTTGCTTCTAAACACTTTGCTGCAGATACTAAGTTATCCAGGTGTGGTTGAATTGACAACTCAACTGCTAATACTCAAGAATATTCTTTGGCTCCCCTTGTGTTGAATCAATAAATTTGGGTTGAATACTCTACCCTCGAAAGCTGTTGTGATCCCCTATACTTGTGGGTTATCAGTCCCCTATGCATCGGGCATAGGGTCTATCATGTATGCCATGCTGTGTACCAGACCTGATGTAAACCTTGCCGTAAGTTTGGTAGGAAGGTACCAAAGTAATCCCGGCATGGAACACTGGACAACGGTCAAGAATATCCTGAAGTACCTGAAAAGGAGTAAGGATATGTTTCTCGTTTATGGAGGTGAAGAAGAGCTCGCCGTAAAGGGTTACGTCGATGCTGGCTTCGACACAGATCTGGATGACTCTAAGTCACAAACCGGATACGTGTATATTTTGAATGGTGGGGCAGTAAGCTGGTGCAGTTGCAAGCAAAGCATCATGGCGGGATCTACATGTGAAGCGGAGTACATGGCAGCCTCGGAGGCAGCACATGAAGCAATCTGGATGAAGGAGTTCATTACCGACCTTGGAGTTATTCCTAATGCGTCGGGGCCAATGACTCTCTTCTGTGACAACACTGGAGCCATTGCCCTTGCCAAGGAGCCCAGGTTTCACAAGAAGACCAGACACATCAAGCATCGTTTCAACTCCATTCGTGAAAATGTTCAAGATGGTGACATAGATATTTGCAAAGTGCATACAGATCTTAATGTCGCAGATCCGTTGACTAAACCTCTTCCGCGAGCAAAACATGATCAACACCAGAACTCTATGGGTGTTCGATTCATCACAATGTAACTAGATTATTGACTCTAGTGCAAGTGGGAGACTGTTGGAAATATGCCCTAGAGGCAATAATAAAATGATTATTATATTTCCTTGTTCATGATAATTGTCTATTGTTCATGCTATAATTGTGTTATCCGGAAATCGTAATACATGTGTGAATACATAGACCACAACATGTCCCTAGTGAGCCTCTAGTTGACTAGCTCGTTGATCAATGGATGGTTACGGTTTCCTGACCATGGACATTGGATGTCATTGATAACGGGATCACATCATTGGGAGAATGATGTGATGGACAAGACCCAATCCTAAGCATAACACAAGATTGTGTAGTTCATCTGCTAGAGCTTTTCTAATGTCAAGTATCATTTTCTTGGACCATGAGACCGTGCAACTTCCGGATACTGTAGGAGTGCTTTGGGTGTACCAAACGTCACAACGTAACTGGGTGGCTATAAAGGTACACTACAGGTATCTCTGAAAGCATCTGTTGGGTTGGCACGAATCGAGACTGGGATTTGTCACTCCGTATGACGGAGAGGTATCTCTAGGCCCACTCAGTAATGCATCATCATAATGAGCTCAATGTAACCAAGTAGTTGGTCACAGGATCATGCATTATGGCATGAGTAAAGTGACTTGCCGGTAACGAGATTGAACGAAGTATTGGGATACCGACGATCAAATCTCGGGCAAGTAACGTACCGATTGACAAAGGGAATTGTATACGGGATTACTTGAATCCTCAACATCGTGGTTCATCCGATGAGGTCATCGTGGAACATGTGGGAGCCAACATGGGTATCCAGATCCCGTTGTTGGTTATTGGCCGGAGAGCTGTCTCGGTCATGTCTGCGTGATTCCCGAACCCGTAGGGTCTACACACTTAAGGTTCGATGACGCTAGGGTTATAAGAAAGATATGTATGTGATTACCGAATGTTGTTCGGAGTCCCGGATGAGGTCCCGGACGTCACGAGGAGTTCCAGAATGGTACGGAGGTGAAGATTTATATATGGGAAGTTATCATGTGGTCACCGCAAAAGTTCGGGGGCATACCGATATTGTACCGGGGCCACCGGAGGGGTTCCGAGGGTCCACCGGGAGGGTCCACCTCTCTCGGAGGGCCTCATGGGCCGTGTGGGAAAGGGAACCAGCCCCTAAGTGGGCTGGGCGCATCCCCGTTGGGCCCATGCACCTAGGGTTGGGGGGGGGGACCCTAGAGGGGGCGCCCCCCTTGCTTGGGGGGCAAGCCCCCTCCCCTTGGCCGCCCCCCCTCTAGATCTCATCTAGATGGGGCCGGCCCCCTTTCCCCTTCCCCTATAAATAGAGGGGCGAGGGGAGGGCTGCACACCACATCCAAGGCGCAGCCCCTCCCCTCCCCAACACCTCTCCTCCTCCTATTAAGTGCTTGACGAAGCCCCGTCGGAGCATGGCCACTCCATCACCACCACGCCGTCGTGCTACTGTTGGAGCCCTCTTCCTCAACCTCTCCTTCCCCCTTGCTGGATCAAGAAGGAGGAGACGTCACCGCTCCGTACGTGTGTTGAACGCGGAGGTGCCGTCCGTTCGGCGCTAGGATCATCGGTGATTTGGATCACGACGAGTACGACTCCATCAACCCCGTTCTCTTGAACGTATCCGCTCGCGATCTATAAGGGTATGTAGATGCACTCCTCTCTCTCGTTGCTAGATGACTCCATAGATTGATCTTGGTGATGCGTAGAAATTTTTTATTTTCTGCAACGATCCCCAACAGATAGGTAGGTATGGTGGCTGTTTTGAGGAAGATATAAGGGGTTTATGTGTGAAAGAGCGTATCATATCACGAGGTTTGGATGCACCGACGAAGTTTTCACCAACTCTCAAGGTGAGAAAGGGCAATGCGCGGTACCGAAGAGGCCAGAAAATTGTGGAAAGGTAAGTGTGCGTATAATTCATGGACTCACATTAGTCATAAAGAACTCATATACTTATTGCAAAAATTTATTAGCCCTCGAAGCAAAGTACTACTATGCATGCTCCTAGGGGAAGGGTTGGTTGGAGTTAACCATCTCGCGATCCCGACCGCCACACAAAGGAAGACAATCAACAAATACTTCATGCTCCGACTTCGTTACATAACGGTTCAACATACGTGCATGCTACGGGAATCACAAACTCCAACACATGTATTTTTCAATTCCACAATTACTAAACTAGCACAACTATGATATTACCACCTTTATATCTCAAAACAATTATCAAGCATCAAATTTATCATGATATTAATTAAAGCAAATTGCCATGCTATTTTAAGACTCTCAAAATAGTATAAGTGAAGCATGAGAGATCAATAGTTTCTATAAAACAAATCCACCACCGTTCTCTAAAAGATATAAGTGAAGCACTAGAGCAAAACTACATAGCTCAAAAGATATAAGTGAAGCACATAGAGTATTCTAATAAATTATGAATCAAGTGTGAATCTCTCAAAAGGTGTGTACAGCAAGGATGATTGTGGTAAACTAACAAATGAAGACTCAAATCATACAAGACGCTCCAAGCAAAACACATATTATGTGGTGAATAAAAATATAGCTCCAAGTAAAGTTACCGATGGAAGTAGACGAAAGAGGGGATGCCTTCCAGGGCATCCCAAAGCTTTGGCTTTTTGGTGTCCTTAGATTATCTTGGGGGTGCCATGGGAATCCCCAAGCTTAGGCTCTTACCACTCCTTGTTCCATAATCCATCAAATCTCTTACCCAAAACTTGAAAACTTCACAACACAAAACTTAACAGAAAATCTCGTGAGTTCCGTTAGCGAAATAAAACAAAAGACCACTTGAGGGTACTGTAATGAACTCAGTCTTTATTTATATTGGTGTTAAACCTACCGTATTAAAACTTCTATATGGTTTATAAACTATTTTATTAGCCATAGATTCATCAAAATAAGCAAATAACACACGAAAAACAGAATCTGTCAAAAACAGAACAGTCTGTAGTAATCTGTAACTAACGCAAACTTATGGAACTCCAAAAAATCAGCCAAAATAGGACGACCTAGGAAATTTGTTCATTGATCATCAGAAATTGGAATCATTATTTTATCACGTTCTGGTGTTTTTTAACAATTGTTTTCGTGAATAGAAAGTTTCTGGAAATTTCAGCAAGATCAAATAACTATCATCCAATAAGATCCTATAGGTTTAAGTTGGCACAAAGACTAATTAAAACATAAAAACACATCTAACCAGAGGCTAGAACAAATATTTATTACTAAACAGAAGCAAGAAGCAAAAAACTAAAAATAAAATTGGGTTGCTTCCCAACAAGCGCTATCGTTTAACGCCCCTAGCTAGGCATAAAAGCAAGGATAGATCTAGGCATTGCCATCTTTGGTAGGAAATTTCTTAATGGAATTATGCTTTGTGATCCTTTGATCCAAAGTATCCATCTGCTTGTTGCAAAGCGTAATCAAATTATTCATGCGGTTGATATTCCCACCAATACTTTTAAGAGGTTCAACAATTTTTTGCGATTCACATAATTTCTCTAGGATTTGAGTTTCTTCTTGGGTAGGAGAGAATCCTTTTTGTAGGGGGAGTACTCCCACTATCCCCTCCATAATTTCGTAAGCGAAGCTAGGATCAATATCAATAAAACTATTTTTGGCAACAAAATCGAGGAGTTATCTATAGGGCAGGGTTAGCCCAACATAAAAATTGCGAAGCAAGATTTTAAAATCTCCCTCTAAATTGCAACTACGATAAGATTCAAGCATCCTAAACCAAGCATCTTCTAAATTTTCCCCTTGTCTTTGCATGAAGTGGAGAACTTCAAAGTCTGGAGATGAAGGGATGAAGACTGAGCTAGCCATAACGACAAGCAAACAGGAAGGAAAAGAAAGAAAAATAGAGGGCGAATAAAACGACAAGGGTGAAGTGGGGGAGAGGAAAACGAGAGGAAAATGGCAAATAATGTAATGCGGGAGATAAGGGTTTGTGATGGGTACTTGGTATGTTGACTTTTGCGTAGACCTCCCCGGCAACGGCGCCAGAAAACCTTCTTGCTACCTCTTGAGCACTGCGTTGGTTTTCCCTTGAAGAGGAAAGGGTAATGCAGCAAAGTAGCGTAAGTATTTCCCTCTGTTTTTGAGAATCAAGGTATCAATCCAGTAGGAGGCTACGCGTGAGTCCCTCGCACCTACACAAAACAAATACATCCTCGCAACCAACGCGATAAGGGGTTGTCAATCCCTACACGGTCACTTACGAGATTGAGATCTGAGAGATATGATAGGATAATATTTTTGGTATTTTTATGATAAAGATGCAAAGGAAATAACTAAGTATTTGAAGAATAATATGATGAAGATAGACCCGGGGGCCATATGTTTCACTAGTGGCTTCTCTCAAGAGCATAAATATTTTACGGTGGGTGAACGAATTACTGTTGAGCAATTGACAGAATTGAGCATAGTTATGAGAATATCTAGGTATGATCATGTATATAGGCATCACGTCCGAGACAAGTAGACCGACTCCTGCCTGCATCTACTGCTATTACTCCACACATCGACCGCTATCCAGCATGCATCTTGAGTATTAAGTTCATAAGAACAGAGTAGCGCCTTAAGCAAGATGACATGATGTAGAGGGATAAATTCATGCAATATGATAAAAACCCCATCTTGTTATCCTCGATGGAAAAAATACAATACATGCCTTGCTGCCCTTACTGTCACTGGGAAAGCACGCCGCAAGATTGAACCCAAAGCTAAGAACTTCTCCCATTGCAAGAAAGATCAATCTAGTAGGCCAAACCAAACTGATAATTCGAAGAGACTTGCAAAGATAACCAATCATACATAAAAGAATTCAGAAGATTCAAATATTGTTCATAGATAATCTTGATCATAAACCCACAATTCATCGGTCTCAACAAACACACCCCAAAAGAAGATTACAACGAATAGATCTCCACGAGAGAGCGGGAGAACATTGTATTGAGATCCAAAAAGAGAGAAGAAGCCATCTAGCTAATAACTATGGACCCGAAGGTCTGAGGTAAACTACTCACACTTCATCGGAGAGGCTATGGTGTTGCTGTAGAAGCCCTCCATGATCGATTCCCCTTCCGGCGGAGCTCGGGAACAGTCCCCAAGATGGGATCTCATGGGTACAGAAAGTTGCGGTGGTGGAATTAGGTTTCTGGCTCCGTATCTGATCGTTTGGGGGTACGTAGGTATATATAGGAGGAAGGAGTACGTCGGTTGAGAAACAGGGGGGACCACGAGGGTGGAGGGCGCGCCCCTACCTCGTGGCTTCCCTGTTGGTTGCTTGACGTAGGGTCTAAGTCTCCTGGATCTTGTTCGTTCCAAAAATCATGTTTCTGAAGGTTTCATTCTGTTTGGATTCCGTTTGATATTCCTTTTTTGCGAAACTCGGAAATAGGCAAAAAACACCAATTCTGGGCTGGGCCACCAGTTAATAGGTTAGTCCCAAAAATAATATAAAAGTGAATAATAAATCCCAATAATGTCCAAAACATAAGATACTATAGCATCGAGCAATCAAAAATTATAGATACGTTGGAGACGTATCAGATGGGTACTTGGTATGTTGACTTTTGCGTAGGCCTCCCCGGCAATGGTGCCAGAAATCCTTCTTGCTACCTCTTGAGCACTGCGTTGGTTTTCCCTTGAAGAGGAAATGGTGATGCAGCAAAGTAGCGTAAATATGTCCCTCAGTTTTTGAGAACCAAGGTATCAATCTAGTAGGAGGCTACGCGCGAGTCCCTCGCACCTACACAAACAAATAAATCCTCGCAACCAACGCGATAAGGGGTTGTCAATCCCTACAAGGTCACTTACGAGAGTGAGATCTGATAGATATGATAAGATAATATTTTTGGTATTTTTATAATAAAGATTAAAAGTAAAATAAAAGCAACGGAAATAACTAAGTGTTGGAAAATTAATATGATGGAAGATAGACCCGGGGGCCAGGTTTCACTAGTGGCTTCTCTCAAGAGCATAAGTATTTTACGGTGGGTGAACAAATTACTGTTGAGCAATTGACAGAATTGAGCATAGTTATGAGAATATCTAGGTATGATCATGTATATAGGCATCACGTCCGGGACAAGTAGACCGACTCCTGCCTGCATCTACTACTATTACTCAACACATCGACCGCTATCCAGCATGCATCTAGAGTATTAAGTTCATAAGAACAGAGTAACACTTTAATTAAGATGACATGATGTAGAGGGATAGATTCATGCAATATGATAAAACCCCATCTTGTTATCCTCGATGGCAACAATACAATACATGCCTTGCTGCCCCTACTGTCACTAGGAAAGGACACCGCAAGATTGAACCCAAAGCTAAGCACTTCTCCCATTGCAAGACAGATCAATCTAGTAGGCCAAACCAAACTGATAATTCGAAGAGACTTGCAAAGATAACCAATCATACATAAAAGAATTCATAAGATTCAAATATTGTTCATAGATAAACTTGATCATAAACCCACAATTCATCGGTCTCAACAAACACACCGCAAAAGAAGATTACATCGAATAGATCTCCACAAGAGAGGGGGAGAACATTTTATTGAGATCAAAAAAGAGAGAGGAAGCCATCTAGCTAATAACTATGGACCCGAAGGTCTGAAGTAAAATACTCACACTTCATCGGAGAGGCTATGGTGTTGATGTAGAAGCCCTCCGTGATCGATGCCCCCTCTGGCGGAGCTCCAGAACAGGCCCAAGATGGGATCTCGTGGGTACAGAAGGTTGCGGCGGTGGAATTAGGTTTTTGGCTCCGTATCTAATCATTTGGGGGTACGTAGGTATATATATAGGAGGAAGGAGTACGTCGGTGGAGCAACGTGGGGCCCACAAGGGTGGAGGGCGCGCTTGGGGGGGGTAGGCGCGCCCCCTACCTCGTGGCTTCCTGCTTGATTTCTTGATGTAGGGTCCAAGTCTTCTAGATCATGTTCGTTCTGAAAATCACTTTCCCGAAGGTTTCATTCCGTTTGGACTCCGTTTGATATTCTTTTTCTGCGAAACTCTGAAATAGGCAAAAAACAGCAATTCTGGGCTGGGCCTCTGGTTAATAGGTTAGTCCCGAAAATAATATAATAGTGAATAATAAAGCCCAAAAATTTCCAAAACAGAAGATAATATAGGATGGAGCAATCAAAAATTGTTGATACGTTGGAGACGTATCAAACATCCCCACCAACTAGGTACACCTTGAAACCCAGATCAATCTCTGCCGGTGATGTCGGTGAACTCTCTATCGAGGGTACCGCAACAACAAACTCATCAACCACCGGATCATCAGCAATAGAAAAATCCAAAGGAGGAAGCGATCCCTCAAGCACGTCATCACGCTCCACCCGGTCGCTCCACAATCGGGGAGGAGCGCAGGCAGGCTCGAAGGACCGAAATCTCAGTGAGTTCATGAGTGCAACATCAATGGAACCGTCTCTTTCCTGGATTCCAGCGCATCGGAACCCGGGATGTTAGACCCCTCGCGCCCACGGTCATCCTCGCACACCTCCTTATTGCCCGATCCATCATCCTTATCGAGCATATCAACATCATTTGCAGCCATGGCCTCAGAGAAGAGCTCGTTACTCAATCTCGAGGTTATAAATCATGCCTCTATGAACCCACTTAACTACATCAGGCACGTACTCAATGTCTAGAATACTGACAAGCAATCTGGCCACCCCGTTGGCTCTGGTGAAAGCCATATCCACCCTCTCGGTCTTCCCAACCAGCGTCCCCAAACTAGCTGCCACTCGAACATCATGCAACGGCTTAGAAGGTGCCCCCCTAGAATCATAGCCAAACCTGAGTGAGCGGTTTACCCATCAGTTCAACCCTCTTCCACTCATGAAACTCGAGGATGCACTTAGTGCCGGGAACTCTGCACAACCCAAAAATCAAAAGCCTCTCCAAGTCCTCAGTCGATGGGAAGTCAACCTTGAACATATTATCCTCGAGCCTAATAAGTTCCCATTGATGGTTACCTGGAGCTAGCTCATTTAGCCTGTGCAAGATCTGTGCATCTGTCAATACGCCGTGGGTCACTTTCACTATCCCCGTGATCGCATTCTAGGGAACATCAGGCACCTCCAAAGCACTGGGAGACTCGAAAAACATCAACTCCGCACAGCAAACGCCATAAATAGTCACACCCGGCATTGGTTCACGCAAAAGCGGGCATTAATACGTCTCCAACGTATCTATAGTTTTTTATTGCTCCATGCTATATTATCTTCTGTTTTGGACATTATTGGGATTTATTATTCACTTTTATATTATTTTTGGGACTAACCTATTAACCGGAGGCCCAGCCCAGAATTGTTGTTTTTTGCCTATTTCAGAGTTCCGCAGAAAAAGAATATCAAACGGAGTCCAAACGGAATGAAACCTTCGGGAACATGATTTTTGGACCGAACATGCTCAAGAGACTTGGACCCTAAGTCAAGGAAGCTTCGAGGAAGCCACGAGGTAGGGGGCGCGCCTACCCTCCTAGGCGCGCCCTCCACCCTCGTGGGCCCCATGTTGCTCCACTGACGTACTTCTTCCTCCTATATATACCTACGTACCCCCAAACGATCAGAGACGGAGCCAAATACCTAATTCCACCGCTGCAACCTTCTGTACCCATGAGATCCCATCTTGGGGCCTGTTCCGGAGCTCCGCCGGAAGGGGCATCGATCACGGAGGGCTTCTACATCAACACCATAGCCCCTCCGATGAAGTGCGAGTAGTTTACCTCAGACTTTCAGGTCCATAGTTATTAGCTAGATGGCTTCCTCTCTCTTTTTGGATCTCAATACAATGTTCTCCCCCTCTCTCGTGGAGATCTATTCGATGTAACCTTCTTTTGTGGTGTGTTTGTTGAGACCGATGAATTGTGGGTTTATGATCAAGTTTATCTATGAACAATATTTGAATCTTCTGAATTCTTTTATGTATGATTGGTTATCTTTGCAAGTCTCTTCGAATTATCAGATTGGTTTGGCCTGCTAGATTGATCTTTCTTGCAATGGGAGAAGTGCTTAGCTTTGGGTTCAATCTTGCGGTGTCCTTTCCCAGTGACAGTAGGGGAAGCAAGGCACGTATTGTATTGTTGCCATCGAGGATAAAAAGATGGGTTTTTTTATCGTATTTCATGAATTTATCCCTCTACATCATGTCATCTTGCTTAAGGCGTTACTCTGTTCTTATGAACTTAATACTCTAGATGCATGCTGGATAACGGTCGATGTGTGGAGTAATAGTAGTAGATGCAGGCAGGAGTCGGTCTACTTGTCTCGGACGTGATGCCTATATACATGATCATACCTAGATATTCTCATAACTATGCTCAATTCTGTCAATTGCTCAACAGTAATTTGTTCACCCAACGTAAAATACTTATGCTCTCGAGAGAAGCCACTAGTGAAACCTATGGCCCCTGGGTCTATCTCCGCCATATTAATCTTCCAATACTTAGTTATTTCCGTTGCTTTTTACTTTACCTTTTATTTTACTTTGCATCTTTATCACAAAAATACCAAAAATATTATCCTATCATATCTATCAGATCTCAATCTCGTAAGTGACCATGTAGGGATTGACAACCCCTTATCACGTTGGTTGCGAGGATTTATTTGTTTTGTGTAGGTGCGAGGGACTCGCGCGTAGCCTCCTATTGGATTGATACCTTGGTTCTCAAGAACTGAGGGAAATACTTACGCTACTTTGCTGCATCACCCTTTCCTCTTCAAGGGCAAACCAACGCAGTGCTCAAGATGTAGCAAGAAGGATTTCTGGCGCCATTGCCGGGGAGGTCTACGCAAAAGTCAACATACCAAGTACCCATCACAAACCCTTATCTCCCACGTTACATTATTCGCCATTTGCCTCTCGTTTCCTCTCCCCCACTTCACCCTTGCCATTTTATTCGCCCTCTCTTTTTTCTTTCGCCTCTTTTTCGCTTGCTTTTTGTTTGCTGGTGTGTTGGATTGGTTATTTGTCATGATGGCTCAAGATAATACCAAATTGTGTGACTTTACCAATACCAACAATAATGATTTCCTTAGCACTCCGATTGCTCCTCTTACCGATACTGAATCTTGTGAAATCAATGCTGCTTTGTTGAATCTTGTCATGAAAGATCAATTCGCCGGCGTTCCTAGTGAAGATGCCACTACTCATCTAAATAGCTTCATTGATTTGTGTGATATGCAAAAGAAGAAAGATGCTGATAATGATATTGTTAAATTGAAGCTATTTCCTTTTTCGCTTAGAGATTGTGCTAAAGCTTGCTCTTCGTCTTTGCCTAAAAATAGTATTAATTCATGGAATAAGTGCAAAGATGCTTTTATCTCTAAGTATTTTCCTCCCGCTAAGATCATCTCCCTTAGAAACGATATTATGAATTTTAAGCAACTTGATCATGAACATGTTGCACAAGCTTGGGAGAGGATGAAATTAATGATACGTAATTGCCCTACTCATGGTTTGAATTTGTGGATGATTATACAAATTTTTATGCCAGATTGAATTTTGCTTCAAGAAATCTTTTAGATTCGGCCGCGGGAGGCACTTTTATGGAAATCACTTTAGGAGAAGCTACTAAACTCCTAGATAATATTATGGTTAATTATTCTCAATGGCACACTGAAAGATCTACTAATAAAAAGTGCATGCGATAGAAGAAATTAATGTTTTGAATGGAAAGATGGATGAACTTATGAAATTATTTGCTACTAAGAGCGTTTCTTCTGATCCTAATGATATGCCTTTGTCTACTTTGATTAAGAATAATAATGAATCTATGGATGTGAATTTTGTTGGTAGGAATAATTTTGGTAACAACGCGTATAGAGGAAACTTTAATCATAGGCCTTATCCTAGCAATTCCTCTAATAATTATGGTAATTCCTACAACAATTCTTATGGACATTTTAATAAGATGCCCTCTGAATTTGAGACTAGTGTTAAAGAGTTTATGAATTCGCAAAAGAATTTCAATGCTTTGCTTGAAGAGAAACTGCTTAAAGTTGATGAATTGGCTAGGAATGTTGATAGAATTTCTCTTGATGTTGATTCTTTGAAACTGAGATCTATTCCTCCTAAGCATGATATCAATGAGTCTCTCAAAGCCATGAGAATTTCCATTGATGAGTGCAAAGAAAGAACCGCTAGGATGCGTGCTAAGAAAGATTGCTTTATGAAAGCGTGTTCTTCAAATTTCTATGAAAATAAAGATGAAGATCTAAAAGTTATTGATGTGTCCCCTATTAAATCTTTGTTTTTCAATATGAATCTTGATAATGATGGGACTGAATACGATCCACCTTTACCTAGAAGGCGCTCCAAAATTTGGAGTTTTAGATCTTGATGCTAAAATTGATAAAAGTGGGATTGAAGAGAATGAAACGTTAGATGTTAATAAACCCACTATTTTGGATTTCAAGGAATTTAATTATGATAATTGATCTTTGATAAATTGTATTTCCTTGTTGCAATCCGTGCTAAATTCTCCTCCTGCTTATAGTCAAAATAAAGCCTTTACCAAACATATCGTTGATGCTTTGATGCAATCTTATGAAGAAAAACTTGAGTTGGAAGTTTCTATCCCTAAGAAACTTTATGATGAGTGGGAACCTACTATTAAAATTAAGATTAAAGATCATGAATATTATGGTTTGTGTGATTTGGGTGCTAGTGTTTCCACGTTTCCAAAAACTTTGTGTGATTTGCTAGGTTTCCGTGTTTTTGATGATTGCTCTTTAAACTTGCACCTTGCGAATTCCACTATTAAGAAACCTATGGGAAGAATTAATGATGTTCTTATTGTTTCAAATAGGAACTATGTGCCCATAGATTTTATCGTTCTTGACATAGATTGCAATCCTTCATGTCCTATTATTCTTGGTAGACCTTTCCTTAGAACGATTGGTGCAATTATTGATATGAAGGAAGGGAATATTAGATTCCAATTTCCATTAAAGAAAGGCATGGAACACTTCCCTATGAAGAAAATAAAATTACCATATGAATCTATCATGAGAGCCACTTATGGATTGCCTACCAAAGATGGCAATACCTAGATCTATCCTTGCTTTTATGCCTAGCTAAAAGGCTTTAAAGAAAAGCGCTTGTCGGGAGACAACCCAATATTTTTCCTTGATGTTATTCAATAAATATTTGTTCTAGCCTCTGGTTAGATGTGTTTTTATGTTTTAGTTAGTGTTTGTGCCAAGTTAAACCTATAGGATCTTCTTGGATGATAGTTATTTGATCTTGCAGAAATTTCCAGAAACTTTCTGTTCACGAAATAATTGTTAAAAATCACCAGAACGTGATAAAATATTGATTCCAATTGATTCTGATCAATAAACAAATTGCCTAGGTCTTCCTATTTTTGCTGATTTTTTGGAGTTCCAGAAGTTTGCGTTAGTTACAGATTACTACAGACTGTTCTGTTTTTGACAGATTCTGTTTTTCGTGTATTGTTTGCTTATTTTGATGAATATATGGCTAGTAAAAGATTTTATAAACCATAGATAAGTTGGAATAAAGTAGGTTTATCACAGATATAAATAAATAATGAGTTCATTACAGTATCTTGAAGTGATATTTTGTTTTCTTTCGCTAACGGAGCTCACGAGATTTTCTGCTGGGTTTTGTGTTATGAAGTTTTCAAGTTTTGGGTGAAAGATTTTGATGGATTATGGAACAAGGAGTGGCAAGAGCCTAAGCTTGGGGATACCCATGGCAACCCCAAGATAATCTAAGGACACCAAAAAGCCAAAGCTTGGGGATGCCCCGGAAGGCATCCCCTCTTTCGTCTACTTCCATCGGTAACTTTACTTGGAGCTATATTTTTATTCACCACATGATATGTGTTTTGCTTCGAGCGTCTTGTATGATTTGAGTATTTTATTTTTAGTTTACCACATTCATCCTTGCTATACCCACCTTTTGAGAGAGACACACATGATTCGGAAATTATTAGAATACTCTATGTGCTTCAATTATATCTTTTGAGTTATATAGTTTTGCTCTAGTACTTCACTTATATCTTTTAGACCACGGTGGTGGATTTGTTTTATAGAAACTTTTGATCTATGGTGCTTCACTTTGATTATTTTGAGAGACTTAAATAGCATGGTAATTTGGTTAAATAATCCTAATATGCTAGGTATTCAAGATTAGTAAAAAACTTTCTTATGGGTGAGTTGAATACTAAGAGAAGTTTGATGCTTGATGATTGTTTTGAGATATGGTGGTAGTGATATTAAATTTGTGCTAGTTGAGTAGTTGTGAATTTTATAAATACTTGTGTTGAAGTTTGCAAGTCCCGTAGCATGCACGTATGGTAAACGTTATGTAACAAATTTGAAACATGAGGTGTTTTTTGATTGTCCTCCTTATGAGTGGCGGTCGTGGACGAGCGATGGTCTTTTCCTACCAATCTATCCCCTTAGGAGCATGCACGTAGTGCTTGGTTTCTGATGACTTGTGGATTTTTGCAATAAGTATGTGAGTTCTTTATGACTAATGTTGAGTCCATGGATTATACGCACTCTCACCTTTCCATCATTGCTAGCCTCTTCGGTACTGTGCATTGCCCTTTCTCACATTGAGAGTTGGTGCAAACTTCGCCAGTGCATCCAAACCCCGTGATATGATACGCTCTTTCACACATAAACCTCCTTATATATTCCTCAAAACAGCCACCATACCTACCTATTATGGCATTTCCATAGCCATTCTGAGATATATTGCCATGCAACTTTCCACCATACTGTTTATCATGACACGGTCATCATTGTCATATTGCTTTGCATAATCATGTAGTTGACATAGTATTTGTGGCAAAGCCACCATTCATAATTCTTTCATACATGTCACTCTTGGTTCATTGCATATCCCGGTACACCGCCGGAGGCATTCATATAGAGTCATACTTTGTTCTAGTATCGAGTTGTAATCATTGAGTTGTAAATAAATAAAAGTGTGATGATCATCATTTTCTAGAGCATTGTCCCAAGTGAGGAATACAAAAAAGAGAGAAAGGCCATAAAAAAAGAGAAGGCCCAAAAAAATGAGAGAAAAAGAGAGAAGGGACAATGTTACTATCCTTTACCACACTTGTGCTTCAAAGTAGCACCATAATCTTCATGATAGAGAGTCTCTTATTTTGTCACTTTTATATACTAGTGGGAATTTTTCATTATAGAACTTGGCTTGTATATTCCAACAATGGGCCTCCTTAAGTGCCCTAGGTCTTCGTGAGCAAGCAAGTTGGATGCACACCCACTTAGTTTCTTTTGTTGAGCTTTCATACATTTATAGCTCTAGTGCATTCGTTGCATGGCAATCCCTACTCCTTGCATTAACATCAATCGATGGGCATCTCCATAGCTCATTGATTAGCCTCGTTGATGTGAGACTTTCTCCTTTTTTGTCTTCTCCATATAACCCCATTATCATATTCTATTCCACCCATAGTGCTATGTCCAAGGCACGCGCTCATGTATTGCGTGAAGGTTTATAAGTTTGAGATTACTAAAGTATGAAACAATTGCTTGGCTTGTCATCGGGGTTGTGCATGATGAGGGCATTCTTGTGTGACGAAAATGGAGCATGACGAAACTATATGATTTTGTAGGGATGAACTTTCTTTGACCATGTTATTTTGAGAGGACATAATTACTTAGTTAGTATGCTTGAAGTATTCTTATTTTTATGTCAATATGAACTTTTATCTTGAATCTTTCGGATCTGAATATTCATACCACAAGTAAGAAGAATTACATTGAAATTATGCCTAGTAGCACTCCGCATTAAAAATTCTATTTTTATCATTTACCTACTCGAGGACGAGCAGGAATTAAGCTTGGGGATGCTTGATACGTCTCCAACGTATATATATTTTTTGATTGCTCCATTCTATATTATCTTCTGTTTTGGACATTATTGGGCTTTATTATTCACTTTTATATTATTTTTGGGACTAACCTATTAACCGGAGGCCCAGCCCAGAATTGCTGTTTTTTGCCTATTCCAGAGTTTCACAGAAAAAGAATACCAAACGGAGTCCAAACGGAATGAAACCTTCGGGAACGTGATTTTTGGAACCAACATGATCTAGGAGACTTGGACCCTAAGTCAAGGAAGCTTCGACGAAGCCACGAGGTAGGGGGGCGCGCCTACCCCCCTGGGCGCGCCCTCCACCCTCGTGGGCCCCATGTTGCTCCACCGACGTACTTCTTCCTCCTATATATACCTCACGCACTTCAAACGATCGAGACGGAGCCAAAAACCTAATTCCACCGCCGCAACCTTCTGTACCCACGAGATCCCATCTTGGGGCCTGTTCCGGAGCTCCGCCGGAAGGGGCATCGGTCACGGAGGGCTTCTACATCAACACCATAGCCCCTCCAATGAAGTGTGAGTAGTTTACCTCAGACCTTCGGGTCCATAGTTATTAGCTAGATGGCTTCATCTCTCTTTTTGGATCTCCATACAATGTTCTCCCCCTTTCTCGTGGAGATCTATTTGATGTAATCTTCTTTTGCGGTGTGTTTGTTGAGACCGACGAATTGTGGGTTTATGATCAAGTTTATCTATGAACAATATTTGAATCTTCTGAATTCTTTTATGTATGATTGGTTTATCTTTGCAAGTCTCTTCGAATTATCAGATTGGTTTGGCCTGCTAGATTGATCTTTCTTGCAATGGGAGAAGTGCTTAGCTTTGGGTTCAATCTTGCGGTGTCCTTTCCCAGTGAGGGGAAGCAAGGAACGTATTGTATTGTTGCCATCGAGGATAACAAGATGGGTTTTTTTTATCATATTGCATGAATTTATCCCTCTACATCATGTCATCTTGCTTAAGACGTTACTCTGTTCTTATGAACTTAATACTCTAGATGCATGCTGGATAGCGGTCGATGTGTGGAGTAATAGTAGTAGATGCAGGCAGGAGTCGGTCTACTTGCCTCAGACGTGATGCCTATATACATGATCATACCTAGATATTCTCATAACTATGCTCAATTCGGTCAATTGCTCAACAGTAATTTGTTCACCCACCGTAAAATACTATGCTCTCGAAAGAAGCCACTAGTGAAACCTATGGCCCCTGGGTCTATCTCTATCATATTAATCTTCCAATACTTAGTTATTTCCGTTGCTTTTTACTTTGCCTTTTATTTTACTTTGCATCTTTGTCACAAAATACCAAAAATATTATCCTATCATATCTATCAGATCTCACTCTCGTAAGTGACCGTGTAGGGATTGACAACCCCTTATCGCGTTGGTTGCGAGGATTTATTTGTTTTGTGTAGGTGCGAGGGACTCATGTAGCCTCCTCTTGGATTGATACCTTGGTTCTCAAGAACTGAGGGAAATACTTACGCTACTTTGCTGCATCACCCTTTCCTCTTCAAGGGAAAACCAATGCAAGGCTCAAGAGGTAGCAGGCACTCTCCCGTAGCATGGACTGGTTTGGAACAAGTGTCACACAGTTCCGCCTTACATTCCGCAGTAAAGTGCCCCTGCTCACGACAACGATAGCAAAGCATCTTCTCTTTCTTACGGGCCCATTTGCTAGCTCTCTCACCGCGTGGCTTATCAGAAACACCGACAGCACCCGGCACCACCGGCTCAGGCGCGGGCACAGACGCGGTAGCCAATGCCGAGATCGCAGCCAAGACCTTTCCGGACAACGCGGGCGTCTGCGCCGCGCCCGCCTCTGAGTACTAGTGTAGAACCGGGCTTTAGTGCCGGTTCGTAACAGCCTTTAGTACCGGTTCGGCAACCGGCACTAAAGAGTGGGGACTAAAGCCCCCCTTTAGCAATTGTGACGATTCTTACAGCCATCACATGGACAAGGCATAAAACCATCCGCCCGCTTGTTTGCCTCAACAGCAAGCAGAAAAGTATGCACGCCATTAATGAACTCGGGAGAGCATCGGTCATCATACATCCATTGTCGGCTCATCTTCATTACACAACACCGAATAGACCAAATTAATACAAGTTCATACATAAAGTTCATATACAACACTTAATTAAATGCAACATACAAATAACTCTCTAGCTAAAGAATTTAAATGCAACAACAAATGCGATCAAGATCGCAACTAAGGTAACAATTGATCCAACAGCATAATGATACCAAGCCACACTATCAATGGCATATTTTCTAATCTTCAACCGCATTTTCTCCATCTTGATCTTGTGATCACGATGACATCGGCAACATGCAACTCCAATTCCATCTTCTCCCCCTCAATTCTATTCAATTTTTCTTTCAAATACTCATTTTCTCTTTCAACTAAATTTAACCTCTCGACAATAGGGCCGGTTAGAATTTCCGGTTCACATACCTCCTATATAAAAATATCTATGTCAACTTGATGGGCATAATTTTTCATAAACACGAAATGCAACAACTAGTTTTAAAAGAAAATATACCACATCCGAATCATAAGAAGAATGAGGGCCGACGGGGACGGATATCAAAACCATGGCACTATGTATAACAAACAACGTACGGGTAAGATAATTATACGAGTAACTATATATCCAAATCACGCAAACATCAATTTGGTAATGTAAAACATTCATGAACAAGAGCCTCACCACAAGGTGGTGCCGGCGACGGGACGGTGCGGGCGAACGACGGTGGTTACGACGGAGATTTAGAAGGCACTAAGTAAACCACACCTACAAATACAAACTAAGTGTTATTTTTGACCTCAAATTGCATATAAATCAAATACTAGCAAATATAATTCCTCCCAAATTAATCACTATACAAAGCATTACAAGAGCTAATCTAGCAATGAGGGTTGAAAAGACAAAGTTGCTAACCTTTGTGTTCATTTGAATGGATGGGGGCCTTCAAATCTTGACAAATTTTGAGCAAAATTTATGAGGAGCTCGAGGAAGAGAGGGGAAGAATAGAGGAAGTGAGGAGAAAGGGGAAGAACAGAGCAGCTCGGGTGGACGAAGGGTTTATGTACGTCGACCTTTAGTACCGATTCGTGGCACGAACCGGTACTAAAGGTGCTGGACGGGTACCAGACTGACACCATCTTGTCACCACTCTCTTTAGTACCGGTTCGTGGCACGAACCGGTGCTAAAGGTTCGCCACGAACCGATACTAATGAAAGCGGCCGGCTAGCTGTTGAAACCGGCACTAATGGATACATATCCATTAGTGCCGTCTCAAAATTAAACCGGCACTAACGTGTCTCAGATTTGCTCCTTTTTCTACTAGTGGCAGCAGGAGGTACTGGGGCCGGGGGCCTAGGCGCTTGCTGACCACCAGCACCGCGCCCCGCCGTGGCGAGGGGCGGGATGTGTGCGGCACGGCCCAGCGTGCACGCTGGAAACCCAGGTACGGCGAAGCACGGCCGAACCCTAGACGGCGGCGACGAAGGGAAACGAGGACAAAGCGATGCAACTCTGCATGCGTCTACGTACTCACGAGATGTGTCGACTGGTTTTGCCTAGGCCTCATGCCCCGCTAGTCCCAGCCCACTCCCGAACGTTACGCCGCGGGCCAAGTTCTCCGCCTCCATCAACGGCCCAACCGAGCCGTCATTCAAACGTTGCGCCCGGGCCTCCCTGATACAGATCTTCGAAATCACCGGCATGGACGCCGCGATCGCCGGCGGCGGCGGCCGAGCCAACGTCCGACGACCAATTTTCCTCCTCACAACCTTGGTCCAAGACTCTGGACGGATTAAATCGGAAAGTGTTAGGTTTGGAAGACATACCTTGAGGAGGGGGCCCTTCCATGTCCGAATCGCCGTCGCCGCCGTCCTCCGATGAACGACATGTCAGACCATCTTCTTCTTCTCTCCCGCATGTAGTCCAATCCTAGCTGGATCATCGAGTGGTAGCACCTTGTTGATAGTCGTCGCCACCTCATCCTCATCGTAACCTGAATGGAAGAATTCACAGATCATGTCGGAAGGCGTCGGCGACGGCGGAGACTCCGGCGAGTCCGTGTTCGTCTCCCCATCCGCTTCGCCTGCCTCATCATCAGCAGCAAGCGCCCAGAAGCGTCCTCGCACACGGGGCCGCGCGCCGAGGCCTGGAGACGGAGATCGAGCACGGGCGGCGGTCGCCCGCGCCGTCGCCCCCTCGGTCGCCCTCATGTGTAATTCAAACATACCTTCTAAAAACGTATTCCCTCCGTTCCTAAATAATTGTCTTTCTAGAGATTTCAACAAGTGACTACATACGGAGCAAAATGAATGAATCTACACTTTAAAACATGTCTACATACATCCGTATGTTGTAGTCTATTTGAGATGGCTAGAAAGACAAATATTTAGGAACGGAGGGAGTACATACGTACGAGTTGTTTTCTGTTTCGCCATCGTGCGGCCGTGTTGTCTCTTTTTCCTTGTGGGCTGCGTTGTGTCGATTCCGAGTGTGGGCCGTGGGTTGCAGGTTACCGGCTTTTGTTTGTTTGTTTGATTTTGGCTAAATTATTTATTTGTTTTTTTCATATTTACAAAAGCACATCGGGATTGGAAATAGCCACGACAAATTTGACTCTCCACACAATTAAACGATGCAAGATTTGTATCGGTAAATTTTAAATATTTTTGTTGTATCGGTAGGCATGTGTTCATGCATCCCGTGTGTTTTACTCCCTCCGTTCCTAAATAATTGTCTGTCTAGAGATTTCAACAAATGACTACATACGGAGCAAAATGAGTGAATCTACACTTTAAAATATGTCTACATACATCCGTATGTTATAGTCCATTTGAGATGGCTAGAAAGACAAATATTTGGAAACGGAGGGAGTATTGGTTTGTTGCCTTTTTTGAGGCTGGCAGGTCATGCACCGTATCTAGTGAGTTTTCGCCTTGTTATTGTTTTTTTACGGTTGCGGACCTCATGTTGTGCATGGGCCGCGCAATGACTATCTTTGCTTTTTTGTTGTGATTCTTTTGTCCTTTTCTTTCTATAAGAGATGGCAGGCAATGACGATGTAGTGAGTGTTTTGTCTTCTGATCATCTTTTCATCGGTTGCAAGTCCAGTCTCAACATGCAATTGGGGTTGTCCATTATTTGGTCTCAGTTGCAGATTCACCATTGACACATAATTAGGGGACAAACTATTTTGTCTCAATTGCAAGTCCATCCCCGATATGCAATTGGATCCGCCTTTTTTTAGGTGCAAGTCGATTCTTGATAAGCAACTAGGCATGACTCATTATGTTGTTTCAGTTGCAAGTCCACCCTCGACATGCAACTTCAGGGGTCAACATTTTTTGTTTTAGTTACATGTCCACCCCGACATGCAACTGAGCCGACTCATTTTTTGTCCTAGTTGCAAGTCCACTCTCGACACGCAACGCGGAGGCCGACTCATCTTGTCCCATTTGCAAGTCCATTCCCGACATGCAAATAGACATGTCTCATTTTTCGTCCTAATTGCAAGTCCACCCTATGATACACAATCATGTCTAGCCCCATTTTTTGTCCCAGTTGCAAGCCTAGCCTTGACACGCAACTGGGATAGAGATCCCTGTTGTCCCAGTTGCAAGTCCACCCTCGACATGCAGTTGGGCCCACCTCTTCTTTCCCTAGGTGCAAGTCGATCCTTGATACGCAACTTGGACTGGCCCATTGTTTTGTTCTAGTCGCAGGTCCACCCTCGAGATGTAACTTTAGGGGTCAACCATTTTTTGACCCAGTTACATGACCACCCTGAAATGCAACACGGCAGACACATTTTTTGTCTCAGTTGCAAGTCTACTCTCGACATGCAATTGGGGAGGCTGACCCATATTGTCCCAGTTGTAAGTCCACCCCCAACATGCAAAAGGGCCCGCCTGTTTTTTGTCCTAATTGCAAGTCCAACTTTTGATACGCAACTGTGCCTGGCCTCATTTTTTTGTCTCAGTTACAAGTCTACTCTTGACACGCAACTAGGGTAGAGACCCTTTTTGTCCCAGTTGCAAGTTCACCTCCAACACGCAACTAGGGAGGGACTTTTTCTCATAATTGCAAGTCCACCACGACATGCAACTGGGGTGCAGACCCATTTTTCGTCCCTGTTGCAAGTCCAGCCCCGACACGCAACTAGGAAGGGGAGCTTTTTCTCGTAGTTGCAAGTCCACCCACGGTTTGCAACTGGGTGCCCGACCCATTTTTCGTCCCGTTTGCAAGTCCACCGGCGACACGCAACTAGGAAGGGGTTTTTTCTCGTAGTTGCAAGTCCACCCACGGTTTGCAACTGGGGTGCCTGACCGGAGGTAGCCTGTCGCCACCATCATAGCTGACCCTACTGTCCGATTGGCCACCATCCACGTGCGTGCACCCGAGCTGCAGTCACGACGCCTCCTCCATGGATCTGGGCAGGATCCCATCCCTGGAGAAGAGGGCCTTGGTGAAGCACATGGGCGCACAGCCGCGACCACCGCCACCCTCCCACCACCAGCGGGCCTAGCAACACGGGCGAAGGAGCACCGCGCCGTCCACCCGTCGCTCGAGCCTCCCGCCCGAGGATGAGTATTTTTGTGACTTATGGGTGGCATGGTGTGTAGTTACTATCAACTTCGGGATGGAACGAAAAACCAGAGAAACGAAATGACCTACAAAAACAAAGGGGTATTTTTGTGACTTATGGGTGGAATAATGGGTAACTTCACGATGGGCTAAAAAATCACAGAAACACACTGTTCTTTATTATTATTAGTTATAGATATATATTTATAGTCTTGATTAAATTTAAAGAAAATTGACTTAGAACAAAGTTACCACTTGAGTTAATTAATGTTGAAACTAGGATTTGGTGTGCAATGGGTGGAGATGATTATGGAGTGTGTTTTTTCGGTAAGCAATAGAGTAAGATTCAATGGCACAGAGACAGATGACATTTCATCAATCAGGGGCTACGGTAGAGAGGCCCTTTCTCTCCTTATCTGTTTCTACTATGCTCAGAGGGGTTTATCTAGCATTATGGCTCATGAGGAAGACGTTGGTGGGCTGGAAGGTATATCTGTTTGTAGAAATGCACGGTCTATCTCTCTCACCTTCTTTATGTAGATGATTCGTTGATCCTTATGAAAGATAATGCCCCGAATGCAAGTACTATGGAAAGAGTTTTGGACATTTACTGTGGAAGCTTTGGACAACTTGTGAGTACAGAAAAATCAAGCGTATTTTTTAGTCCTAACACAAGTGTTAGTGTTAGAGAAGATGTCTGTAGAAATCTTGATATCCTAACGGAAGCACTTTTAGATAAATATCTTGGTCTACCCACAATGGTGGGGGTGGATAGGAATGACTGCTTCCAGCCCCTCATTGATAGAAGTTGTCAAAGATTTAAAGGTTGGAAAGAAAAGGTATTATCCTTGCAAGGAAAAGAAATCTTATTGGAAGCGGTTGCTCAAGCAATTCCTTCATATGCGATGTCTGTTTTCAAACTGCATAAATGGATTTGTGAATGAATCACATATGAGATTGTAGGATTTTGGTGGGGAGATAATGAGAAAAAAATTATATGCATTGTTTTGCATGGTGGAAGATGTGCATCCCGAAGAGGAAAGTGGCTTGGGGTTCGGAGACCTACACAACTTTAGTCTTGCTTTATTAGTAAAACAATGCTGGCGACTACTCACGAAACCAGGATCTTTGTGTGCACGGGTTCTAAGTGCAAAATACTATTCGGATGGGAATATCCTTAATGTTGGCTCCCCAAAAGGATCTTCTTTTACATGACAAAACATTGTAGCAGGAATGCAAATGTTCAAACCAGGGTGTAATGTGGTGCATGGGCTCAGATGCAAATAAATATTTGGCATGATTCCCGGGTTCCATTGAGTGAATCTCGGAAAGTCATTACACCAAGGGAACAACGATGTTAAGAAAAGTTGAAGAGCTGGTTGATCCGCACACTGGCAATGGGGTGAGGGCATGTTACGGTCCATTTTCTCTCCTGTAGATGTCCATATAATCCTCCTATTTCCATTGCGAGTGGAAGTGGTCGAAGACTTCATAGTATGGCACTACAACCGTTCAGGCACATCTTGGTAAGGTCAGCATATCATGTGGAATTTGAACATCAATTTGAGCATCACTGGAACCGAACCAATGGGAAGGGAAGCCAAGTACATGAAAGTTGGAAGTATGTTTGGGCTTTCCGCATTCCGGGACAAGTAAAACACTTTATATAAAAAGTTCCGAGGGGAGTGCTGCCATGCTTTGGTACCTTAGTTGGAAGGCACGTTCCTGTGTCGAGTCAATGCCTGATCTGGCACATAGGGTTTGAAGATATCCAACATTGCCTATTTACCTGCAGTCGAGCATTGGAGGTTTGGGTTGAACTTGGTCTGAAAGAAGAGATCCAAAAAGCTGTGGTAGAAGACCGCTCGGGTTCAGTCAAATTGGACGCTCTTATGATTCAACAAAACTGTATAAGTGAGCTACCAATGGACGAACTTATTGCAGTTGGTAGCTGGTTTTTCTGTTGGTAGCGATGACAATTTGTCAAAGGCGAAACAATCCGTCAACCAGATTGAATGGCATTGTCCATCAAAGTTCTAGCAACAAACTTTGTCCGTGCTGCAACTCATAACCAACCAGGATGACACGTGATCACATGTGGCAAATACCAAAGAGAGGAATAGTTAAATTCAATGTGGATGCATCCTTTTGTGCGGAAAATATGACGCGAGGTACAGGTTCAGTAGCTCGCGATCACCATGGCGAGTTTGTTGTGGCAGCCTCATGCTTTATACCGCATGTCCCTTCTATGGATATAGCGGAAATAATGGCTATTCACAACGGCTACTACATGGCAGCAAAGATTTGGTGCAGCTCACTAATCATCGAATCTGATAGTTTGGTTGCTGCCGATGCACTAAATCAGGAAGAATATTTGGTAACGGAAATGGCTGTGGTTTTGGAATGCAAAGAACTGGTGCTAAACTTGTCCGTGTTTGAAGTTATAAAATGTTCTCGTGAGGGTAATGGAGCAGCGGATAGCATTGCAAAAAATTTCCATAGTAGTAGATTTTCTAAAGTTGGGGATTGTTCAATCCCGGATTTTATTTCTCACCTTACTGTAAATGACCTTTCTATTGTTTGAGAAATAAAGTCCTTTTCTGTGAAAAAAGAAGAAGGCCCGGCCCCTTCCTCTCTAGACCACGCGCAAGGTGAAATGAGTGTAAGCTCGCAATTCATCCTGCTATTTCCTATGCTATATGTGTGCAACCAGCTACTCGTGATCCGATCGATCCCCGGCTATGGCTGCTTGCTTAGCCAACCATCATCGATGAAGCTCATGTCCACGAACTTCTCCACCTCTGCCTCGCTGAGATGCTTCTCCCATGGCACTCTCCTGGCTATGTCTGACCCGGGGCCAGTGCACCCAACCTCTGCGAACAGGACATCGTTAGTGTCGTTGCCGGCGTACCACGGGGCCCACCCCTGCGGGACAACGACGCTGGACATGTTCACGTGGTAGTAGACGACCGTGGCGTATTTGTTCCACGCACGTCCGAGGTACTGGCGCCCGGTGCCTCGGAGCTCCCCGCCCTTGAACACAAAACCGCCGGGGTCGCCGGCATGGCGCCTGGCGTGCGCTGTCACCCACCCGGCATGGCGGCCGGACCGCAAGGGTATGTTGGACACGAGGGTGCAGCCGTCGTAGATGGACCGAGCGTAGCCGAAGATGAAGTCGACGCCGCCCTTGATGAAGCAATCACGGAAGTAGTGCCGGCCGGTGTTGTCGCAGAGCGTGTCTTGAAAGCCGTTGAAGGCGCAGCGGTGGAAGGCGACCCGGTCACCGTCGACCAGCGCCGCCAGCGCCTGGGTGGCGTTGCTCTTGTTGACGCCGTTGTGCGTGTTGGTGAAGGCGATGTCCCGGGCAACGAAGTCGTTGGCGTAGACTCTGAAGGTGGCGGTCTCGAGCGTCCCCATCGCATTGGCGCCGCGGCGCATCAGGTCGTCGGTGCTGCCGTGGACGTAGTCGTCGAAGTAGATGACCGTGTTCCAGGGGCTGTCCCCTTCCAGCAAAATGTAGCCTTTCTCCCTTGGGATGGTCACCTTCTCCCTGCATGCACCACGTATACCATCATAACAATACTTGCTTACCACATCTTGAAGCAATACCTAACTTAACTGTGTAGCAAGACGAACCTGTAGCCCCCTGCCCGGACGTGGATCCTGACCCACTCCCGGTTGCCGTCCGGGACGAGGTTCACCGCCGACTGAATGCTCCTAAAATCTCCTCCCCCTTTACTGTCCACGGTGATGGTCCTCGACACCGGCACCGACGCAGAGCTCAACGCCGGCCACCAGAGCAGCAGCACGAGCACGAGCACGACCGAACTAACAATACGGTGGCACTCCATTGTTCCTACTCACGTATCTTGGTCGTTTTGCTATGTGGAGGACAGTAATCGATCCTACCAGGCGCATATGAGTCCCGTACGTATTAATACAGCCCCTTTTTCACCGTTTGGCTGGTGATTATATACGCCTTAATGTACTACCTCTAAATGAGTAGTATGAAAGGAAAACTCCATGCAAAAAAATAATATGAAGGGAAACATTACTGTATAATTTTCTGCGCTGGCAGGTATTAAATTCTTTTTAGAACAAGGTATTAATTTATTTTTACCATATGGTAATATATCTATTGATTTCTGTATAAAGTATAAACATGGCGATATTTTATTAAGAAAATGCATGGCAATATGGTGAGAAATGGGTGGTTTGGATTGATCTTGAAGAAGCTCCATTTAGAAATGAAGGTTTCTAAGAAAAATCAAGCTACCACTTGCTGGGTAGATTTTTGTTTTCTTCCATACGACCTCCGAATGTAGATATAACTTAACTTGTCTTGGTAATGCCACATGGTAGAACATGACATTGTAGTAGGAGCTCAATCTGGTGACTTGGGGGGTTTTCCAACATAGGAATGGACCCTGAAGGATCCAACAACTGGATTGAATAACAAATGTTATTATAGGACAAATATAATACGGGCCCCGAATAAATAAAGATTTACTAACACAACAGATTCACCGGTGCAGACAACTTGCACAGTGTCTTCATGCCCGGAAGCACTTGTCACGGTGTAACTACTTGTCTTCATCTTGGGAAACATGGGGGGTGGGGCCTCACTAACTTGTAAATCCAGATAGAGGCATAAGGGATACGTGACTAGCAAACCAGTGTCCTGCGATCGACCCAGAGCAATCTCGAAGCTTGTTGGAGACCGAATGTTGTTCGGAGTACCGTATGAGATCACAGAAATGACGAGGAGTCTCGAAATGGTCGAGAGGTAAAGATTGATATATAGAATGATGATATTCGGACACCGGAATAGTTTCAAAGTGCACCGGGTAGTCATCGGGTCACCTGAAGGGTTCTGGACACCCTCAGTAAGTGTATGGGCCAAAGGAGGGGACAGACCAGCCCACTTGGGGGCTGGTGCGTCCCTCTACATGATCGGCCGACCCTAGGGGAAGGAAAGGGGAGGGGTGGCCCCTCCTGCCTTTCCCTCCTCATGAGAGAAAGGAAAGAGGGGGGGGCACCTCCTCCTTCCTTCCTCCCGCACTCTAATAAGGAAAGGGGGCACGGCACCTCTTGGGAGAGACCCCAAGTAGGATTCAGCCTACTTGGGGCGCCTCCTTGGCAGCTCCTCCTCCCCCCTCCACCTATATATATTTGGGAGGGGGCTCCACTGTTTACACCCTCGGCCATATTTTCGTAGTGCTTAGGCGAAGCCCTGCGGAGATAATTTCACCATCACCGTCAACACGCCGTCGTGTTGCTGGAACTCATCCACTACTTCGCCGTCTTGCTGGATCAAGAAGGCAAGGACGTCATCGAGCTGAACGTGTGCTAAACGCGGATGTGTCGTACGTTCGGTACTCGATCAGTTGGAGCGCGAAGAAGTTCGACTACATCAAGCACGTTAACAAATGCTTCTGCTTACGGTCTACAAGGGTACGCATACACACTCTCCCCCTCTCGTTGCTATGCATCTCCTTGATAGATCTTGCATGTGCGTAAAAAGTTTTTGTTTTCCATGCAACGTTTCCAAACAGTGGCATCTGAACCAGGTCTATGCGTACATGATATGCATGAGTAGAACACAAAGAGTTGTGGGCGGTGATAGTCATACTGCTTACCACCAGCGTCTTATTTTGATTCGGCGGTATTGTCGGATGAAGCACTCTAGACCAACATTACATGTCCACGCACATGAGACCGGTTTCACCGACTGACATGCAACTAGTTTTGCATAAAAGGTGGCCGGAGGGTGTCTATTTCTCCTACTTTAGTTGAATCGAAATTGACTACGGCCGGTTCTTGAAGAAGGTTGAAACAGCAAACTTTATGAATCATAGTTGTGGTTTTTGCGTAGGTAAGAATGGTTCTTGCTAGAAGCTCGCAGCAGCCACGTAAAACTTGCAACAACAAAGTAAAGGACGTCTAACTTGTTTTTACAGGACATGTTGTGATGTGATATGGTCAAAACGTGATGTGAATATGGCAAAAATAATGGCTATCCACAATGGCTACTGCATGGCAGCTAAGATTGGGTGCAGCTGACTAGTCATCGAATCTTTTGGTCGCTGTCGATGCACTAAATCAGAAAGAGTATTTAGGAGCGGAAGTGGCTAGCTGTGGTCTTGGAATGCAAAGAGCTGGTGTTGAACTTGTTGGAGTTACAAAATTCTCGTGAAGGTAGTGGAGTAGCGGATAGCATTGCAAAATTTTCCCATAGTAGTAGGTCTTCTAAAGTTTGGGTTAGTTCAATCCTGGATTTTATTTCTCACCATATTGTAAATGACCTTTCTATTGTTTGAGAAATAAAGTCCCTTTCCTGTGAAAAAAAGAAGGCCTCCCCCTCCATCTCTAGACCGCGCACAAGGTGGAATGAGTGTAGGCGCCCAATTCATCCTGCTATTTCCTATGCCATATATGTGCATCCAGCTACTCGTGATCTGATCGATCCCCGGCTATGGTTGCTTACTTAGCCAACCGTCGTCGATGAAGCTCATGTTCTCGAACTTCTCCACCTCCTTGCTCAGATGCTTCTCACACGGCACTCTCCTAGCCATGTCTGACCTCGCCCGGTGCACCCAACCTCTACGAACATGACGTCTTTAGTCTTGCTGCCGGCGTACCACGGAGCCCATCCCTGCGGGACGATGATGCTGGACATGTTCACGTGGTAGTAGACGACGGTGGCATACTTGTTCCACGTGCGTCCGAGATACTGGCACCCGGTGCCTCGGAGCTCCCCGACCTTGAACACAAAACCTCTGGGGTCGCCGGCGTGGTTCCTGGCGTGCGCCGTCACCCACCCGGCACGGCGGTAGCTGTTGGTGCTAATCTTTTTACGTTGTTTAATTCAAATAATGCATTAGTCCTTAGCTCCATGCACTAGTTCTGTAGGGTAGTGTGTATGTGCATGTGTTTTCAACTTGTAGCCTGAAACGTGCTTGTTCACGTTGAGGTGTGTTGTTTTCTAATTTTGTGTTAAGTTGTAGGTAGTTGGCACGGCACATGTAACGTGCTGCATGCTTTAGTTATGGGCTGACTCAAGAGTTTAGGTTTAGCCGGGTCGTGTGAGTATTGTTGGGCCACAACGCCGAGTCGTGGGATGGCACGATTCATCTGGAGTTGTGGCGTAACTTTAGGATCTTGATTCTCGTTGAATAAAGGAAAGAGAAGGAAAAGCCGAGGAGGTTACGCGGCGCAAATATCATCTCCTTCCTTGTGTCGTTCCGCTCTCTGCGTCTCTCGCCGCCAACGTGATTGCATGAGTTTCCTCCCTGTGATCTAACAGTAGCTGTAACGCGGGGGTATGTTGGATAGGAGGGTGCAGCCGTCGTAGATGGACCGGGCGTAGCAGAAGATGAAGTCGACGCCACCCTTGATTAAGCATTCACGGAAGTAGTGACGACCGGTGTTGTCGCAGAGCGTGTCCTCGAAGCCGTTGAAGGCACAGCGGTGGAAGGCGATCCGGTCATCGTCGACCAGCGGCGCGAGCGCTTCGGTGACACGGCTCTTTTTGACAGTGTTGTGCGTGTTCGTGAACGTGATGTCCCGGGCAACGAAGTCGTTGGCGTAGACACTGAAGGTGGCGGTCTCGTACGTCTGCATCGTGTCGGCGCTGCGGCGCAACAGGCCGTCGGTGCTACCATGGGCGTGGTCGTCGAAGTAGATCTCTGTGCTCGAGTGGCCCTGACAAGGGCGATGGGTCATCCCGTGGACATGATGGGTGTTTGATTCGGAAGATCCACATGAGTTCATCCAAGCAAAGTACTGAAGAAATTATATGTTCTTCCTTTCATTGGTAAAGTTGATTGATTTATTCTCGCTACATGTCTTGATTTGATTTTTTTTCTTCCAATAGTATGTATAATCGAACCAATAGGGCGTGGAATCCACATACGCCAGTTTTAGTACAAGCTTCAATCAGATAAGTAATGGTAAGAAAACCTATCATGGTGGCACCTTACAGGACGTGAAATAGAACTCTGAAGTGAAACTAAAACTACATTATATATGGATACTGTTTGCCAAATAGGGATTGCAATTTTGGGGATTAATAGGATCTTAATGGTGCATGGCAAGGCAATAAGATAACTTGCAAATCAGTAGAATTCTTAGGAAACCATTGTAATTTTATAAATATACAGAGAAATGCCCATCTATATGTATTGCTAATGTACCTTGTGACATTTAGATTGGTCAGGTAAGTGCATATTTTTCATATCAACGGTCAAGGAAACACTTAGCCCTGTTTGGTTCATAAGTCCTAGGACTTTTTTAGTCCCAACTTATAAGTCCCAAGTCCCTAAAAAGTCCCTACCTGTTTGGTTCCTGGGACTTATAACATGGACAAAAGACCATATTACAACTATAAGTCCCTATAAGACCCTCCTTGAGAGTCTTATTTCATAAGTCCCAAATGCCCACTTTAAGTCCCTATAAGTCCCTCCTGTTTGGTTTAGATGAGACTAAAAGGACTTATAGTTGTAATATGGTCTTTTAGTCCATGTTAAGTCCCAGGAACCAAATAGGTAGGGACTTTTTAGAGACTTGGGACTTATAAGTTGGGACTAGAAAAAGTCTTAGGACTTATGAACCAAACATGGCCTAAGTCCCTAAACTAATAAGTCCCTGAAAACAAACACCTTCTTATGTGTGCAGCCGAAATGCCCTAATAATAAGAAAAGCTTGCATCTACAGGATCATTCTCATATTGTGCAACTAGGTAACTGACCTGTTTTAATCCAGGCTCCATGCTACCAGAAAGAACCACAACTACGAGGGACTCGCTCCCACTCTCCCAGTCGCAACCATCAATCCCTCTTCCATATGATCAAATAGGGATGTAAATGGACAGGTCACTGGACTTATGCGGGTTTGTCCGTCCTATCCGCAATGTGATATGCGGGTTTATGTGGCTGTCCACTTAATTCTTATGCGGACGATGTGGCGTTTGTGGCGTACCGCATGAGCATCCGCATCTGCTCCATGTCTTGGCCACCGACACCGCCTCCGCATGCGGCGGTGCTGGACAGAAGCAGAAGATGTTGCAGCGCGCAGCCCCTGCTTACCAGCGAGAGCTCTGTCGCACGTCCAATGACTAGTCAGAGGTCACAAAATTTATGGCATGATGATGGTGCACGTAGTTGTGTTGAGTCGTTCAGCTAGCTCACTGGCACATAAGCAAGCCACCGATTTACATTGAGAAAATCGATCAATCAACTCCATCTAGCTAGCTAGCTTTGCGCAGGCACAACTGTATTGGGAGCCAACAGCCGCGCGGGGGACTGCGGCGATATGCTGGTAAATGGCAGCCGTTGGCGCCGCTGGCTTTGATGGCTTGTCCATAATATGCCACTTAAAATTGACGTATGTCCACATATGCCATTTGAGGCTTTTTTTGCAGGCAGCGTTTGCAGGATAGTTGGACGCCGCGGCCACTTACATCCTGATGATCAATGCCAACGTACCAATCATACCTGGCACAACTCCAGTATAAGAGCACCGTTTCAATCAATCAATCAACATATCCAGTTTTTAGTTCGGTGAATCATGCTCTACTTCTTGTGATGACACACATATCCAGTTCGCCTGGTGCAAGCTTTTAATTGTTAGTAGTAATTATTTACACTTGATGGGTTGATCCAAATGCTCATGCATTATTGCTAGCTAGTATGCATGTCTACGAGTGGAGTAGTGGTTATTCAAAATTGGTGTCATGATTTGGCATGTAGAACATTATATAGAGAAGACTGTGGTTTTAAGCAACTTACTGCATGTTTGCCACCAATTTGCCTTTCACTCATCTGTTAATCCATCCAATTCTTCCCAACGCGTTATGCTGCCGAAATTTCTATCCGAGAATCCCCTGACTTGTCAAAATATTGGAATTGTTTGTAACACAAGTAAAATTGTTTGCCTTGTTTGCCAAAATTTCTATCCGAGATCCACATTCCTTCCTTATCTTAGAGGAAAACATACACCAGTTTTAGTACAAGATTCAAACAGATAATGAATGGTAGGGAAACCTACCTGTGAATCATGATGGCATGTTACAGGACGCGAAATAGAACTATGAAGTGAAACGAAAACTAGATTATATCCAGGGATATAGTTTGTCAAATAGGGATTGATTTTTTTTGGATTAATAGGATCTTAATGGTGCATGGCAAGGCAATATGATAACTTGCAATATCCGCAAATCAGTAGAATTCTTAGGAAACCGTTGTAATTTTATAAATATACAGAAAAATGCCCATCTATATGTTTTGCTAATGCACCTTGTGACATTTAAATTGGTAACAGGTAAGTGCATTATTTTCTTATAAGCAGGCAAGGAAACACTTATGTGTGCAATTGAAATGTGTACAATGCCGACGTACCAATCATACCTGACGCAGCTCCAGTATAAGAGCACCCTTGAAATCAATCAATCAACATATCTAGTTTTAGAATGCTGAATCACGTCCTATTGCTCGTGATGACACATATATCCAGTTTTAGCTTGGTCCAATCCTTTTTATTATTAGTAGTATTAGTAATATTATAATTTAAACTTGATGGGTTGATCTGAATGCTCAAGTATTATTACTAGCTAGCATGCATGTCTACGAGTGGAGTAGAGGTTATTCAAAATTGGTGTCATGATTTGGCATGTAGAACTTTATATAGAGAAGACTCTGCAGTTCTAAGCAACTTAATGCATGTCTCCCACCAATTTGCTTTTTCACTCATGTGTTAATCCATCTGATTCTTCCCAACGCGTTATGCTGCCGAAATTTCTAACCAAGATTTTCCCGACTTGTCGAAATTTTGGCCTTGTTTGTAACAAAACAAAATTTTTAGGGTGTTGGCTGCAAGATTTTTGCCCTTGTTTGTAACAGAACTAAAAATTTAGGGTGGTGGCCGCAAGACTTCTTGCTTTTAGGGTGCTTCATATAATTCGATTTTGTCTTTTTTTTTTCAATTTTTCACAAATATCATTCGATGTTGAAATTTTGCAAGCAATGAAAACATTTATCAATGTTTGAGTCAAAAAATATTTAGATTTTTTGAATTTTCCCCATGTTTTTGATTTTATTGTCCGTTCAAGTTCACATGAGCTTGGAATTAGAGCGGAACTAGAGGCAATAATAAAGTTGTTATTTTATATTTCCTTACATGATAAAGGTTTATTCTTCATGCTAGAACTGTATTGATCAGAAACTTAATACATGTGTGAATACATAAACAAATACCTGTCCCTAGTAAGTCTCTACTAGACTAACTCGTTGATCAAAGATGGTTAAGGTTTCCTAACCATAGACATGTGTTGTCACTTGATAATGGGATCACATAATTAGGAGAATGATGTGGTGGACAAGACCCATCCGTTAGCTTAGCATATTGATCGTTCAGGTTCTTGATGACAAATACATATTCCTTCGACTATGAGATTATGCAACTCCCGGATACCGGAGGAATGCCTTTTGTGCTATCAAACATCACAACTTAACTAGGTGATCATAAAGATGCTCTACAGGTATCTCCGAAGATGTTTGTTGAGTTGGCATAGATCAAGATTAGGATTTGTCACTCCGAGTATCGGAGAGGTATCTCTGGGCCCTCTTGGTAATACACATCATGAGAAGCCTTGCAAACAAAGTGACTAAGAAGTTATTTTCAAGATGATATATTACGGAACGAGTAAAGAGACTTGCCGATAACGAGATTGAACTAGGTATGGAGATACCGACGATCGAATCTCGCGCAAGTAACATACCGATGGACAAAGAGAATTGCGTATGTTGTCATAAAGGTTCGACCGATAAAAATCTTCGTAGAATATGTAGGAGCCAATATGGGCATCAGGTTCCTCTATTGGTCATGTCTACATAGTTCTCGAACCCGTAGGGTCCGCACGCTTAACGTTCGTTGACGATATAGTGTTATATGAGTTATATGATTTGGTGACCGAATGTTGTTTGAAGTCCCGTATGAGATCACAGACATGACGACGACTCTCGAAATGGTCGAGAGGTAAAGATTGATAGGATGATGATATTCGGAAACCGGAGTAGTTTCAGAGTGCACCAGGAAGTCTCAGAGTGCACCGGGTAGTCGTTGGGTCACCGGAAGGGTTTCGGACACCCCCAGTAAGTGGATGGGCCAAGGGGACAGACCGCCCACTTGGGGGCTGGTGCGCCCCTCTACATGGTCGACCGGCCATAGGGGAACGTAAGGGGAGGGGTGGGCCCTCCTGCCTTTCCCTCCTCAGGAGAGAAAGGAAAGGGGGGCGCCACCTCCCCCTTCATTCCTCCCGCACTCAAATAAGGAAAGGGGGCGCCTCTTGGGAGAGACCCCAAGTAGGATTCAGCCTACTTGGGGCGCCTTCTTGGCTGCTCCACCGCCCCCACCTATATATATGTGGGAGGGGGCGCCACACATAACCAAAACAATTGCTTAGCCGTGTGCGGCGTCCCCCTCCACCGTTTACATCCTCGGTCATATTTTCATAGTTCTTAGGCGAAGCGCTGTGGAGATAACTTCACCATCATCATCACCACGCCGTCGTGCTGCCAGAACTCATCCTCTACTTCGCCGTCTTGCTGGATCAAGAAGGTGAGGATGTCACCGAGCTGAACATGTGCTAAGCGTGAAGGTGCCGTACATTCGATACTCGGTCGGTTGGAGCGCGAAGAAGTTTGACTACATCAACCGCGTTAACAAAAGCTTCTGCTTACGGTCTACGAGGGTACGCATACACACTCTCCCCCCTCTCGTTGCTATGCATCTCCTTGATAGATCTTGCATGTGCATAGAAAAGTTTTTGTTTTCCATGCAACGTTTCCCAACAGCGGCATCCGAGTCAGGTCTATGCGTACATGATATGCACGAGTAGAACATAAAGAGTTGTGGGTGGTGATAGTCATACTGCTTATTACCAACGTATTATTTTGATTCGGCGGTATTGTGGGATGAAGCGGCCTGGACCAACCATACATGTCCACACACATGAGACCGGTTTCACCGGCTGACATGCAACTAGTTTTGCATAAAAGGTGGCCGGAGGGTGTCTGTTTCTTCTACTTTAGTTGGATCGAATTTGACTACGACCGGTCCTTGGAAAGGGTTAAAACATCAACTTGATGAATCACCGTTGTGGTTTTTGCGTAGGTTAGAACGGTTCTTGGTAGAAGCCAGTAGCAGCCACGTGAAACTTATAACAACAAAGTAGAGGACGTCTAACTTATTTTCGCAGGGCATGTTGTGATGTTTTTTTAGAAAAGGAGGATGACCCCCGCCTCTGCATCTGGGCGATGCATATGGCCACTTTATTAATTATTCACGCAAGACCTTACAAAGTTATACAACAGTAAGACTAAAGTCACCGTCTAGGCAACATCTGGCGCTACTACTATCCAGTTGATGAAGGGGCGCTGAAAATCTGGGCCTAATGCCAAACAGACCTTGCAGCCAAACCTAACATCTAAGACCTGAGTTCCCACCCAGGACGCCTGCCGGGTATGAGGCCGCCGCAGGCACCTGCCACCAATCCATCTTTAGTGCTGTACTGGTGCATCAACCTTGCCCGGTCTAGCTGCCGTCGACGCCACCACGACGCCAGACAACGCCACCATCCTGCGCTCTTCCATCATCACACGCCCACCAGCGAGACCCCACTACTCCATGCCGCTGAGACCCGCCGTTGTCGACGTGTCAGATACCACGCCGCTCCTCCTCTTGTCCCCTTCAGCCAGTACTTGCTCCAAAACGATGCCCCTAGGAGGGAGAACGACATCAAAAACATCGCCATCGTCCGATCCGATAGACCCAGGTCTAGGGTTTCCCCCGGAACCTCCCGATCAGGTTGACGTGACCTGCAACGACGATGCCTCAAGAAGGGAACGACATCCATGATGCCACCATCGTCCACCATGACCGCAGTCAGGCGCGATTTTCACCGGAAGCCACGTCGTCCCGATCTAGCGGCTGGCTGGAACCGAACGGAGCCTCGCCACGAAGACGAACGCCGTCGTCGGTAATCCGGTGGAGATCCGTCATCTCCTCACCGGTCCCTCCACGTGCCGCCGGTCGGCAGAAGGCCACCCCGCGGCGGATCCGATCGGGGTGTTGGATCCGTAGTCGCCGCCGTCACCATCTCCGCACAGATCAGCCACCCGTCGGATGGGGCGCTGCCACCGCTGCCGTCCACAGGGCCGTCGGCTTATGGTGCTCCGACCACCGCCGCACAGCATGGGGTCGCCGCCCCAACCGCCGCCTTCGGATCTCACAACAGGGGCCGCCCCTGCCGCCTCAGATGAGATCGCGCCGCATCCACCAGCCCAGGTGCCTTCGGCACCGAGCCCGCCCCACCACGGCCCACGCCGGCGGCAGCAGCGGCAGAAGGAGGGGGAGGGGGAGGCCTGCGGTGCTAGGGTTGAGGGACCCCTGGTGTCGCCAAGGGGGAGGCGACATGAGGGCTATAGTATTGGGGGAGAATTTTCACTTCCCCGGCCTCTGCCAAGGGCATGTTGTGATGTGATATGGTCAAGATGTGATGTGAATATGGCGAAAATAATGGCTATCCACAATGGCTACTACATGGCAGCTAAAATTGGGTGCAGCTCACTAGTCATCGAATCTGATTGTTTGGTCGCTGTCGATGCACTAAATCAGAAAGAGTATTTAGGAGCGGAAGTGGCTAGCTGTGGTTTTGGAATGCAAAGAACTGGTGCTGAACTTGTTGAAGTTATAAAATTCTCGTGAAGGTAGTGGAGCAGCGGATAGCATTGCAAATTTTTCCCATAGTAGTAGATCTTCTAAAGTTTGGGATAGTTCAATCCTGGATTTTATTTCTCACCATATTGTAAATGACCTTTCTATTGTTTCAGAAATAAAGTCATTTTCCTGTGAAAAAAAAGAAGGCCGGCCCCCTCCCTCTCTAGACCGCGCGCAAGGTGGAATGAGTGCAAGCTCGCAATTCATCCTGCTATTTCCTATGCCATATATGTGCATATATCTAGCTACTCGTGATCCAATCGATCCCTGGCTATGGCTGCTTACTAGCCAACCGTCATCGATGAAGCTCATGTTCACGAACTTCTCCACCTCCACCTCACTCAGATGCTTCTCCCACGGCACTCTCCAAGCCATGTCTGACCCCGGCCCGGTGCACCCAACCTCTGCGAATAGGACATTGTTAGTATCCTTGCCGGCGTACTATGGAGCCCACCCCTGCGGGACGACAACGCTGGACATGTTCACGTGGTAGTAGGCGACCGTGGCGTATTTGTTCCACGCGCGTCCGAGGTACTGGCGCCCTGTGCCTCGGAGCTCCCTGCCCTTGAACACAAAACCGCCGGGGTCGCCGGCGTGGCGCCTGGCATGCGCCGTCACCCACCCGGCACGGCGGCCTGTGCTCGTGCTGAGATAGGCATTTTCATGTTTATGTTTACTTTTCTGTTAGGTGTCGGTTGGTTAAATAGTCTCGGGAATTTGTAAAATCTGGATGGAATGGCGATGTTGGTCTTGTATCATACATACACACACATACAGTTTTAAAACAGATTATATTGGTTGGCTCCATGGAAGAATGAATGTCAGCTTGTTCATTCATTTACTTGGTATTTATATAATATAAAAGGTAATTTATGAAATTGGGTGCATGATGAAACTGTCCAGTATCTATGTATGTTGATGAACCCCGTGTGATGATTTTTGAAAAGCAATTGATTGCTTTGAAATTCACCACTAGAAACTGAAGGCATGTATGTTTAGAAAATTGTGTTTCTGTGTACTTGAGAAAGCAGAGGGATCATTTGCCTGGTAACCATGAGCTAGTCTGGATGGCCATTGATCTTGTACTTCTTGACATACATACATACATACAACTCCTCTGTTTTTTTTGCCACGATCTGATCGAGCTAACGCTGCTGTGGATTCTATAGACCCCGCACTCTTTTGTTTAATTTGCTATGAATCCAACAGTGCAATAGCATGCATACAATGAGAGTTCTCTTTTCATCAGTGCATTGTACATGATGGTTGTTGCACCACCGCATCGGCACCACTGCATGCTGCTCCAGTTCAGGCGCCCGCCACAACTTCACAACGAATAGAAAGAATGATAAGGTTTATGCTCCTCTCATGCCAAGAAAGGCTAACAGAACACACACGCGCACGAACCAATCAAGAAGGTGGTCCAAAGCAGCACCAATTCAAGGCCAGTAAAATAGTAAGAAACCTCGATGATTTCACTACTAGGAAAAGGCCTGTTAGTGGCGCACCTATTTTTGCCATTAATGGCGCACTATACGTGCGCCACTATCGCCACGCCACTAGTAACAAGTACTAATGGTGCACCTCTGGTGTGCCATTAGTATTGCAGGTAACAGTGCCGCACCTTGTAGTGCGCCATTACTATTGCTACAGGTGCGCCACTGGTAACTTTTTTTTGAATTTTTTTGATTTTTTCTGAATTTTGAAGGCGGAAAATGTCGGTGTACTAGAGTAGGGGTACCCTAGTATCCCTAACTCGTGCACGGGCAGTTGCAGCACCCCGCGGCAAGGCTTGCCTAGTGACCGCCAAGGTCCTTCATGGTTCCTTTGGAGCCATTCAAGAACAAAGTATTTAAGCCAAGAAGACAAGGCCCCGGCAAGAGGAGCTTGCCGGGAAGGCCACTCAAGGCACGCAGAAGACAAGACCCCGGCAAGAGGAGCTTGCTGGGAAGGCTCGGTGAGCGACAAGCTTCCGGACGCGACGAGGATTCAGCCGCGGCAAGGCGCTTGCCGCGGCAGGCAACCACTCTTCATCTCTGCTCCAGCTCATCCACCAATATGTCGCCACGGGACCATTCCAGGCGCGCGTGTCAAGAGGCTGTGCGGCCAGCGGAGAGCAGCGGTAAGCGGCGCTGACAAGATTGCCATCGTGGCAAGCGGTGGCACTCCTGACGGTCCCTGTTGCACTGTTTAGGCGACATGGACGGGCATTTAATGCTTTTGTCCCTTGCCGTCAGAGTTAGGTAGAATACACTGTACAAAGTAGCTGTACCAACCGCAACTCATTTTCCCGTTTTTGCCCTTGTCTACGTTGCCACCTGTTGGTGACCCCTTGAGCATATAAAAGGAGGCCCATGCGCAACGTAGAGGGGGTTCGACTCATTCGAAACTAGAGACACTCACGCTAGGTCTTGTAGCTCTCTGTGCACCCTAGCAAGAACACAATCAAGCAGCAGTAGGAGTATTATCTCTCCGGAGAGCTCCGAAGCTGGGTAAACTGCTCGTGTGCTTCGCCTCGATCTGCTCTTCGTGCAACCTCCGCCCCCCACCGAACCGAAAGGGACTCGGTCCGCCGGTCCCATAGGTGTTCGTGGGTTACGATCAGCTTCCCCGACATCTTTGGCGCGCCAGGTAGGGGGGCGTCGAGGCTGTGTGAACCTGATCCAACGTTCACACGAGCAACATCTTCATCATCTTCATCAACATGCCACCGAAGAAGAAGGCTTCGGCGGCAGCGGAGCCGTCCACGTCGATCCCGCCACCACCGGAGCAAACGGATGGCGGGGTAGACGCTGGCGGAAGAACGGGCGTCGACGAGGGAGCTCATGACGCTGCCAAGTCCAAGGACAAGGCCGCGCAGACCTCGGCGTCCGTACACGCACCGCGCCCATCTCAGGAGGCGCGGGACCGACAGCGTCATGGTATTCATAGTACCATACACTCGTTGGATCAAGACCGAGCTGGAGGATCGCGAGGCCCTCAAGACCAACGTGCACGCCAGCATGCTGGCACAAGCGGGGTACGGTCGCCTGGACGGGATGCTGCTCCTTCTAACTTAGTTAGAAGTCCGAGCATATCTCGCTCCTCGCACCGTTCACCACTGCCACCCACCACTCCAGCGGAAGCCTTGGCGAGCTCAAGCGCTCTAGACTACCCTCCAACAGCCGACAAGGTCGGCGAATGGAGGCCACCATCCGAGTCTCGCCGGCTTTGCCAACGGCGACGCTCCGCGACAACCAACTACATCGCTGCCACGGCAAGACGACAAGGCATGAGTCGGTGGTGACGAAACCTGTGGGGGTGCAACCACCATGCACTCTTCACCCAGAAGGCCAAGATCACCAACTCGTCGGATCCACAGACAGCGACTCCACCGCGTCATCGGATCCACGAGCTCGACGTGATCAACGCCAAGTTCTTCAAGAACGGCAACAAGAAGACGCTCGAACTCGCATCGAGCGCCGAAGAGAAGCGCGACGTCAGTCCGACCAGCGCGCTGGGCCCTCTGTTGACATGCATGCGCCTGGGGAACCAGGCGACTTGCCGTACGTGGTAGGTTGCCCTGCGTTCACTCGTGAGCTGCGGCAAGTCCAGTGGCCCAGCAAGAAAAATTTCAAGCCAGACGTGCCAGAGAAGTAGGATGGCAGGACGCATCCGTCAGAGTTCCTCAACATCTACACCATCGCGATACAAGCTGCGGGGGGACGAGACGACAAAATCCTCGCCAACTACTTCCCGCTGGTACTCAAGCCCAATGTCAGATCCTGGCTCATGCACTTGCCGGACGGATCCATATCCTCTTGGGCAGATCTATGCCATCAGTTTGTCGGCGCCTTCACAGGCGGCCACAAGCCTCATGGCCAGGAAAGCGACCTTCATCTGCTCGCCCAGAAGGAAGGAGAGTCCCTGCGCAAGTTCATTCAGAGATTCAGCCGTGTGCACTACAACATCCCAGATGTCCACCCTGCCGCGGTGATCGGTCGCGTTTCATCGAACATGCGGAACCGCGGGATGAGGAAGAGATGGCGATGTGCAAAGTCAAGGACGTCGATGAGCTGTATGCCCTGGCCGACAAGTGTGCGCGTCTTTGAGGAAGGAGGAGACTCCGGAGAGAATCTGAAGCAGGATCGATAGTGAGGAGACCGCCCGGCGAAGAAGAGCCGCGACGGAACAACGAAAAGAAGAAGGGCAAAGAGGTGCTAGTTGTCGAGCAGTCCGGCAGCGGTGGTGCCGCCAAGAAAGCCAAAGTTGGTGGCTTCGCAAGGAGGTTGCTCTTTGGCGCCGATTGCCAGACTGTGGCGACCGCCAACAAGCGTGACAACTCAATAAGCAATATTGCAAGATCCACCGCACCAAGGGCCATGACCTCCAGAGCTGCAAGAGGGTCGAGCAGCTTGTTGAACAGCGAAGGCTGAGTACGAAGCGCGACAAGGAGAAAACCCAGGAAGGTCTTTGGGGGTTAGCAAAAGCGACCGGCGGGGAGGACGCCAGCAAGGCCAAGCAGCGGCAAGGAGACAGACCTCCAGCGCGCGACAAGGATGAAGACGACGACGACGATGAAGATATGGAAGGCAGCGAGACCGATGAGCAGGAATTTCAGAAAGCCACAGAGGTCCTCTGCGTTGGCGGCGGTGCTTCTCGCATACTTCACACCGCCAACTCAAGCGGTGGATGCGGGAAGTTAATGCAGCGAGAACCATCCGTAGAGTCACGCAAGCCTCGAAATGGTCCAACACGCCTATCATCTTTGATATTGAGGACCACCACGATCGCATAACTGCGGTCGGGTGCTTGCCGATGTTGGTCTCACCAACTATCCGCAACCTCAAGGTCACCAAGATGCTAGTTGACGGCGGGGCCGGCTTAAACCTGATCTCCTCCGCGGTGCTCCAGAAGCTTCAGATCCCTGACAGCGAGCTCGAAGAGACTGGCACATTCCAAGGAATCAATCCAGGAAGGAGCAAGCCGAAGGGGAAGATCACGTTGCCGGTGACGTTCGGCAAGGAGTTAAACTTCAGGACTGAGAGGGTCACATTCGACGTCGCTGATTTTCCATTGCCTTACAATGGGATACTTGGCCGTCCAGCACTCGCCAAGTTCATGGCAGCCTCTCATTATGCATACAACTTGCTCAAGATGCCAGGCCCGATAAGTGTCATTTCTGTTCATGGCGACAAGAAGGATGCTCTTATCTGCGCCGACGAGATCTACCGGGAGGCAGCAGCTGCAACAGATAGCAAATCACTTGCCGCTGAAGCTCCCGGGGGGAAGAAGAAGACCAAGTCCGGCAAGAGCTCTGATGCCCACTCCGGCAAGCGCACCTCCTCGGAGTGCTGCGCTACCGTCGAGGACGCACCATCGAGCTCCACCGGCAAGTGCAAGAAGACGATGGCAGCTCCACCAAAGACCAAGAAGGTGCCCACCAAGGAGGACGGCACTGGTGGTACCTTCACCATTAGTGCCACTCTCGACCCTAAATAGGAAGGCGCGCTCGTTGCCTTCCTGCGGGCGAACGTCGACGTGTTTGCATGGCAACCGTCTGACATCCCCGGTGTTCCCAGGAAAGTAATTGAGCATCACTTAGCTGTCTGTCCTCATCGCGGCCCGTCAAGCGAAAAGTCGAAAGCGCAAAGTGGGCGCCAAGAATTCATTGCGAAGAGATCAAGAAATTGGAAGCAGCAGGCCTTGTCGAGGAGTGCTCCATCCTCGTGGTTGGCCAATCCTGTAGTTATGCATAAGGCAAATGGGAAATGGAGACTTTGTATCGACTTCACATATGTTAATAAAGCTTGTCCCAAAGACCCATTTCCCTTGCGGCGCATCGACCAGATTGTTGACTCCACGGCTGGATGTGATTTGCTTTCATTTCTTGATGCATACTCGAGATATCATCAGATCTTCATGGCGAGAGAGGATGAGGAGAAACCGCATTCATCACCCCATGTGGCACATACTGTTTTGTCACGGATGCCTTTTGGGTTAAAGAATGCTGGTTCAACGTTTGCAAGAGTAGTCCATGGCGCTTTTGAGCATAAATGCACAGAAATGTAGAAGCTTACATGGATGACATAGTGGTCAAAAGCAAGGACAAACAACTCTGGTTCAAGATTTAGATGAGACCTTTGCAAATCTGCGCAAGATCAACCTCAAGCTCAACCCGAGAAGTGCGTGTTGAGTCCCTTCCGGCAAGCTTCTCGGTTTCTTCGTGTCTCGGCGGGAATTGAAGCCAATCCCGACAAGATCAAGGCCATTGAGTAGATTGAAGCACCAAAGCGCGTCAAGGATGTCACGAAGACTTGCGGTTGCGTGGCTGCTCTCGGCGGGTTTATCTCTAGGTGCATTGAGCAGCATACTGCCATTTTCAAGATTTTGAAAAAGGCAGGTCAATGAAATGGACTCGAAGCGGAGGCTGCGCTGCAGGACTTAAAGAGGTACCTGTCCTCCACTCCAATACTTGTCGCACCTAGGCCACAAGAGAAGTTGCTGCTATATATAGCGGCAACCAATCAAGTGGTTAGTGCTGCGTTAGTAGCGGAAAGGGAGGCAGACGATGAGCCGGCAACCAAGGCAGATGCATCCAGCGACAAGCAGGGGGCTTCACCGACAAGCTCTGGTCCCGACAACGATGGATCTGCGCAGACGTGCAAGAAGATGCAGAAAAGGATGGTGCAGCGCCCAGTTTACTTTGTCAGTTCCCTTCTGCAGGGGGCTAGGTCAAGGTACTCTGGTGTTCAGAAATTGCTTTTCGGTCTCCTCATGGCCTCGAGAAAGCTGCGCCATTACTTCCAAGCACATGAGATAACAGTCGTCACTCGCTTTCCCCTGAAGAGAATATTGCAAAATCCATAAGCAACAGGCAGGATTGTCGGTGGGCCTTTGGAACTGTCAAGCTTTGGCCTCAAGTTTGAAAGCACTTCAACTATCCAAAGCGAGCATTGGCGAGTTCATAGCAGAATGGGCGTAGCGCGGATGAAGAAATTCCAGAGACGAGCATCCCCGTCAAAGAAGCAAGCAAAGAATGGCTGATGTACTTTGATGGTGCCTTCTCGTTGCAAGGCGCCGGTGCTGGCGTGCTGCTAGTCGCGCCCACCGGAGAGCACCTCAAGTACATAGTTCAGATGCACTTTCCCAAGGAGCAAGCAACAAACAACACAGCAGAGTATGAAGGTTTGCTTGCCGGTCTCAGAATCGCGGTAGACCTTGGGATCAAGAAGCTCATTGTCAGGGGTGACTCGCAGCTTGTCGTCCGCCAAGTGAACAAAGATTATCAGAGTCCGTTGATGGAAGCTTATGTTGATGAAGTGAGAAAGCTAGAAGAGCACTTTGACGGCCTGCAGATGGAACATGTTCCAAGAGCTCAGAATGATATTGCTGACGGCCTGTCAAAGTGCGCCGCACTCAAGTTACCTGTGGAACCAGGGATCTTTGTGCTCAAGCTAACTCAACCAACTGTAACACCATCAAGCTGGACAGAACAAGAAGAGGAAGTTGATTTCGGTGACTACTTCGGCCGAGCTCCCGAAGCCGCCGCCAAGGTCCCCAAGTTCAACACCAAAAGTCTTTGAGGAGCGATCTGCTCCGACAAGACCAGGTTTGTTTCGTTGAAGCGAGCGCTCCCGACAAGTTTTGCACCGGCAAGCTTGCGGGGAACATCAAGCTCGGCCGAGCCGCGAGTTCTTGCCGTGAAGCGGATGTTCCGCAGCAACATATGTGCCTTTAGTCCTTGTTGTCGAGCCACAAGCTCCGGCATGGGCACATCAGATTGTCCATTTCCTTGAGACAGGAGAACTTCCGAAGAGCAAGAAGAAGCGGAGAGAGTAGCCCGGCGGTCAAGTATGTACCAGTTTGTCGACAGACGCTGTATGTGAAGAAGACTCAGCGGTGTGAAATTGAAGTGTATTCACGGGAAGATGGATGAAGCTGTTGGCGAGAGATACGGAGGCATATGTGGTCACCACATTGGCGCAAAGCACTTGCCGGCAAAGCTTTCCGGCAAGGTTTCTTCGGCCGACATCCCTCCGGATGCAACTGCACAAGTAACCAAGTGTGAAGCGTGCGGTTCCATTCCAAGCAGATACACCAGCTAGCTCAAGCTCTCGGGCGATCCCTTTATCACGGCCATTTTCGGTGCTGGGGCTCGACATCCTCGGCCCCTTTCCCCGAGCTGTCGGGGGCTTTGAGTACTTGTACGTTGCAATCGACAAGTTCACAGAGTGGCCGGAAGTGGAAGCAGTGAGGAAGGTGACAGCATAGTCAGCAGTCAAGTTCTTCAGGTCGATTGTTTGCCATTTTGGGATTCCTAACAGGATCATCACCGACAACGGCACACAGTTCACGAGCCGCACCTTCATCCAGTACGTCCAAGATCTTGGCGCCAAGGTCTGCTTTGCTTCTGTTGCTCATCCGAGAAGCAACGGTCAAGCAGAGAGGGCAAATGCTGAAGTGCTGCGCGGACTCAAGACCAGAACTTTCGACAGGCTGCACAAGTGTGGAAGAAACTGGATTGAGGAGCTGCCGGTGGTTCTTTGGTCGATCAGGACGACGCCAAATCGAGCCATTGGCGGACACCTTCGCTCTAGTCTATGGAGCGAGGCAGTTCTCCCCACGGAACTTCGTATCTGGTCGCCTCGAGTACTCGCTTATGGTGAGCTTGAGCAAGAGCAGCTGCGACAAGATGACGCGCTGCTCCTTGAGGAGGACCGTCTTGAGGCATTTGTCTGAGCTGCTTGTTACCAGCAAGCTTTGCGTCGCTACCACAGCCGCAGTTAGTGCGAAAGCTTGAGGAAGGCGACCTTGTTCTTCGGCGCGCTCAGTCCGCCAAGAATTCCAACAAGTTGACGTCGAAGTGGGAAGGCCCTTATCGGGTGAAACGAGTCACTAGGCCTAGCGCTGTCCGCCTTGAGACCGAAGATGGCATTCCGGTGAGCAACTCCTGGAACATTGAACATCTTCGTAAGTTTTACCCATAGGGCGCGGTTGTTGGAACCTCTTCCGGCAACCACCTTTTGTACAAGTCTTGCCGATGTTGCATGTAATCCTTTGTACAAAGCTGGGCGCAGACCCCGTGCATAAGTAAAGCTCATGTGTTGCGCGCAACTTGTCAACTACATGCTTTCATCATCCTTTTTGCATGTGTTATCTAACATTTTGTGCAGCATCCACGCCCGGTAAGAAATAACGAGCCACAAGGCTCCATAACTTTATTTTCTCTTCTTTCTCTTTCTCAAAGAAAGGAAGGTTCCCTCGCACACAAGTTAACCAGGGCGGAAGGAGAAGATAATGCCATGGACCAAGCGTTGCTCGAGGAAGTTTTACCTTATCGGGAAGCAAACGACAACAAAGCTAAGTTGCCAAAGTTTGAGCAATCAGTCTTTTTAATCTTTAAGTTATCTTCCTCGAACGATAGTACTTTGTATGAAAAACCTGTGCGCGGAGGAACCAACTCGTAGCTGGTCGCGCCCTTACTTTGTTTTGAGTCTGCTCAATAACTTAAGTGAGCTGCAACTAGTTGCGACAAGGTTGCTTGTCGGAGGCGGCACCGCCAGACGAGGCTCTTGACGTTCGCACTCAGCGCTCATGCAAAGGTGCCCGCGCCGACAAGTTCCCTAAAAGCGTAGGGCACAAACATACAAAGGAAGGAATCAAGTAAAGGAAATAACATTGCAATCATTGCCTAAGATAAAGTTATATTACAAAATAGCTTGTCGCAGATCTAATAAGTTGTTCTCCTAAACATGATCAGCAGCGACAAGGGAAAGATAAAATTAGCGGCCTAGTCTCGCGGTGCGCCATCAACCACTGATCTTGCCCACCTTGTCCACAATGGGTGCGACAAGGGCTTTGGCGCCTCCACATCGGCATCTGGCGGCAAGGATCTGAGGGCGCCGTTGAGGTTGAGGCCTAGATTGCGGAAGGCCACCTTCATCAACACCTTACGGAGAGCTCCAGCGCAGATCTGGCGCGATTCCTCGGCCAGCTGCTTGGGATCTCTTCCGAGTCGCTGGAAACCGTCACCGCCCTTGAGGAACAAGCTGAGCTTGGCGCTGGGTTGGGCGCTCGTCGGAGAATACCGAGATCCACCATCCCAGCTCCGTCGGTTCCTTGTCGATGGCGGCGGCGATATTCACAAGACCTTGATCCGGTGCTCCACGTTCTCCTGAAGGTGCTCTGGCGGCGTGCACTTTTCGCCAGCAGCTCCTCGTTGGCCTTGATCTTCTCCAACAGGCCCACCTCCCGCTCCTTGGCGCCGTCCAGCGTCTGCATCAGGGTGGTCAGCTTCAGCTCAAGATCTGCCTTGGAGTCCTTGGCGGCGTCGAGCTCCTTGCTCCTCTCAGCGAGACGGCCCTGCAGCTCGCCAAGAGTATAGGCGTCCTTCTCGCGCTCGTGCTTGAGTGCAGCAAGCTCATTGCCGCTCTTCTTCAGACTGGCCTCCAGCTGCGTCACTTTTGTCTCCAACTCTTTCTTGGCGGCCTCGGCAGCTGCGGCAGCATCTTTTGCTTCCTTGAGAGCTCCGCCAATTGATTGCTCGCGCGCGGCAAGCTCTTCCTCATAGCTGTCAAGATTGATCTTCCGCTGCACCAACTCGCCTTCTTGCGCAGATAGCTTCTCGGCAGCAAGCCGTTGCTGCTCCTCGACCTCAGCCTTCTCAAGGATGAAGGCTGTGCGCTCTTCAGCGAGTCGCTCCCGCTCTTCTGCTACGTTCCGGAGAGCTTCTTGGTTGGCGCCCCGGAGCTCTTCTGCGCGCTTCTCCATGTCTGCTCCCGCCCTCGCGACAAGTGCTTCCCGGGACTCCAACTTGGCTTGTCGGGCGCGGTAGAGCGACAGCAGCTTCTTCAGCAGCTGCTCCTCCTCAGACTCGCCGCTGCTGCTGTTTGGCGCATCCACCAGCGTCAGCCCAGCGGAGGCGAGCAGCTCTCCGTCGAAGGTCTCTCCTTCACGGCGCCACAGGCTCGAGGCCGGGGAGCTTGATGAAGATGCCATCGCCGGCCTTCAGATAAGCGCCGGGCTGGGGCTCTTCGAAGCCTGACGCTGCACCGGTGGCGGAGGGATCGGCGGTCGGCGTAGCGCCTGGCGCTCCTGCGGCCTCGAGGTCGTCGGTCGATCGCGGACCCTCACCAGCCTTTGCGGCGGCAGCCTTGGCGGCCTCTTCGCCGGCGGACCCATCGGCGCCAACCTCTTTCTCCATGGTGGCGACGTCGTCAGTGTTGCCGCGCGCACCCTCCTCGCCGGCGACCTCATTCTCCATCGGCTCTGCGGCGAGATGGATCGGCGACCAGAAAAAGAAAAAACGATCAAGCAAATGTTGAAAAGAAGAACAGAAGAAAAAAGAACCCAAGGGAAATTTTCAGGCAAGAGGATTACCTGCGATGGGATCTGCAGCCATGGTCTCGACCACGGAGGATCCTTTGGTGCTGTCCCTTGCGGAGAAGTCTCTATTGCGGAGGCGCTCCTTGCGGAGAATCCTCCTTGGCGGTGAAGTCAAGCAGATGGTATTTGGGGCGGCTTCCGGGCACTCGTGATGAGGCTGCTCTGCTCCTACACAAATCAATAGTCGAGATATCAGCAAAGAAGGAGCACCCATGCACACCTAACCGTAAGAAGTAAACCATAAACTTCTGCTGGGGCTGCTTTGAGGAAGGGTTGCGGGTCCGGCAAGGGGTCTCGAGCGCGCCTCCTGTTGCCGCAGGGGATCATCCTCGATGACAACCACGGGGTCTTGGGTCTCTTCGGCGCTCTGGGCCAGCGTCCTGAAAAAGGAAAGAGTTCAGAATGAAACAAATCAGATACAAGGCGAAGCAACAAAATTGAAGAAATACAAGCACAACATAGAAGCTTACTCTTCTTGTTCTTCCTCGTCGGAGCTGGCCGAGAGAGATCAAATTCGGCTCGCCTCCGGTGCGAAGAGGCGGAGGTAGGTTCTCTTGACCGCTTGGCGGGGTGGCATGATGGCTGAGAGGATCCGCCTCGGTTGTTGCAGCGGTGTGGGGTGCTCCGCAACATTGCTTGCCGCGGTGGAGCGCGTCGCGCGGTGCTGCGGCTGTTGGCCCGTCTGCCGCCCCGTCTCGTCCCCGGTCTTGCGGAGAGCGCCTCCTTAGTGGGCAGGGGCTCCGGTTGCGGCAGGCTGCTAGATGGTGGGGAGGAAGCGCCCTCGGCGGGTTTGTTTGACTCGGCCTCGGGTTCAGCAAGCTCCTCCTCGCCGGCAAACTCCCTTCGCTCGGCAAGGCTTGCCGCCTCTGCTGCATCTGCCTCTTCCACGGTGAACCCGAATTCGCCAGCGGCAGCAGCTGCTGCCGCCTCCTCCAGCCTGGTGGCGATGTGCTGCATCTCGTCGTCGGTGGTGTCGCGGGTGAGCCTCTTCTGCTCATCGGGGTGGATCGGCATTTCTTCCAAGCTGTCGAAGAACTGCCGCCTGCGTCGTCCGTCCGAGCTCTTGCCAGTTGGAGCGATCCCATGCGAATCGCTGGCGGCATCATGGCGCGGATGCGGTCGGCGAAAAGAATTGTTGCACAATGGGGCGACTCCCTCGGCAACCTAAACCACTCGGGGTGATCGGGGTCATGCTTGAACAACTCCGGGAGCATTCGTCCAACTCCAAGGCGGTGAAATTCCGGTTGAGGCCCGGCGCAGCCTCATGATGTCCGCCGCATTTTGAAACTCCCAAGCAGGTCTCCTCCTCTCCTGCAAGGGAAGCGTCGGCGGCGAAGGAAATCTGCATGTGGCGCCTCTGATGAGTCCGGCAAGCACGAGGCGCAAGATCCGAGTCACGACAATCTTCAACCTAGCATCTTCCGGCGCCAAGTTGCTCCAATCGTTGCAGCGCACTATTGGAGTTTGGCGCTGGCGATGAAGGGCTGCGGGTTCTCCTCAGCGATCCAACACCAATCGGCTCTCCACTCCTCCACCTTGCTGCGGAGCTCTCCTTCCAGATAGGCTTCTTTCTTGCCGATCCACGGAGATCCAAGCAATCCCTCCGGCAAATGGCTCTCCTCTCTCGACGCGGGGCATGAAGAAGTGGCGGAAGAGTGCTACGTTTGGATGGACTCCGACAAAGTTTTCGCAAAGGTGTGCGAAAACTGCCATGGTCGAGACAGCATTGGGGGTGAAATCAAGGAGGCGAAGCCGTGGGTGTTCATGATATCGCGAAGAATTGAGAGAAGGCGGCGAGCCCGCAATATAAGAAAAGCGCGAAGAAGGGGTACCGCTCGAACCAACTCGATCACGGCGGTGAGAGTACCTTCGTCGCGGATCATCGCCAGCGTCTCCGTCGACGAAGAGGTAGTAGCCCTCCCTCGGCTCCTTTGCGTCGAGCTGGGGGAAGATGGCCGCTCCTTTCACAGCGCCGTGAGCGCTGCGCCTCGGCCGACTTCCGCCCTTCCTTGTCGACTTTGAGCCATGGCGGAGGTGGTGGAGGAGACCGCGGCGTTGATGGCACTGGTGGCGATGGGGGGCGGAGCGTTGCTCTCTTCAGACTAGAGAAGTAAGAGGGAGCGGCGGTGGTCTTCGAGATGGGACAGCAAATGGCGAGGTGGGCGACCTGCCCCTGTTTCCCCTGTTTATAAGGAGGGAGAGGGGGCGGACGTTCCGCTTTTCCAATTAAAGAAAGCCCCCCACGATCTCTCCCACGACGCCACGTTCGACGCGTGCTGTTCATGGGGGACGTGGTGGGTCCGGAGCAGGTTACGGCGTGATCTAGGCCGCGCGTGCCCGTGCACTATTTTGGGTCTGGCCCAACAGCGCTCGGCACCGTGTGTGGCCCAGACCCGGGGGCTCCTTTCGGTGTACTAGAGTAGGGGTACCCTAGTATCCCTAACTCGTGCACGGGCAGTTGCAGCACCCCGCGACAAGGCTTTCCTAGTGACCGCCAAGGTCCTCCATGGTTCCTTTGGAGCCATTCAAGAACAAAGTATTTAAGCCAAGAAGACAAGGCCCCGGCAAGAGGAGCTTGCCGGGAAGGCCACTCAAGGCACGCAGAAGACAAGACCCGGTAAGAGGAGCTTGCGGGAAGGCTCGATTAGCGACAAGCTTCCGGACGACGAGATTCAGCGCGGCGAGCAACCACTCTTCATCTCCGCTCCAGCTCATCCACCAGCGTGTGCCAGGACCATTCGGTAGCGCGTGTCAAGAAACTGTCTTGCGCGGCGGAGAAACAGCGGTGGCGGCGACAAGATTGCCATCGTGGCAGCGGTGGCGCTCTGACGGTCCTGTTGCCTTGTTTAGGCGACATGGGCGGGCATTTAATGCTTTGTCCCTTGCCGTCGAGTTAGGTAGAATACAACTGCACAAAGTAGTTGTACCAACCGCAACTCATTTTCCGTTTTGCCCTTGTCTACGTTGCCACTGTTGTTGACCCCTTGAGCATATAAAAGGAGGCCCATGCATAGCGTGGGGGGTTCGACTCATTCGAAACTAGAGACACTCACGCTAGGTCTTGTAGCTCTCTGTGCACCCTAGAAAGAACACAATCAAGCAGCAGTAGGAGTATTATCTCTCCGGAGAGCTCCGAAGCAGGGTAAACTGCTCGTGTGCTTCGCCTCGATCTGCTCTTCGTGCAACCTCCGCCCCCCACCGAACCGAAAGGGACTCGGTCCGCCGGTCCCATAGGTGTTCGTGGGTTACGATCAGCTTCCCCGACAGGAAAATAGTAGTGGCGCACCGTCAAACCCCCACCGTGCGCCATTGCCATTTTTTAATTTTGAATTTGGATCAGGATCGCGATTTTTTTGCCCTTTTTTTGCTCGTTTTTTTGCATGATATTTTTTCAAATTTTGTTCTTGTTTTTGGATCTTGTACGTTCTTTTGCCGGAGAGGAGTTCCCCAGAGAGGAGGGTCGAGGAGAGACCGTGAGGAGGAGAGGAGGGAGGAGGGGGTAACCGGAGAGGAGCTCGCCTACATTGTCGGAGAGGAGGAGGAGGAGGTCACCGGAGAGGAGGGAAGAGGAGATCACCGGAAAGGAGGGAGGAGGATATCACCAGAGAGGAGGGAGGAGGAGATCACCGGAGAGGAGAGAGGAGGAGCTCACCGGAGAGGAGGGAGGAGAAACCGTGAGGGGAGGGGAGAAGAGGAGAGGAGGGAGGAGGAGGTCGCCGGAGAGGAGGAGGAGGAGGAGGAGGTCACCGGAGAGGAGGAGGGGACTATGGTGGAGGAGAGGAGGGGAGATGGAGTGGAGGAGAGGAGGAGATGGAGTGGAGGAGAGGTGGAGTGGAGCAGAAAAAATGAAGAGGTAAGGAGGAGAGGACCCTTGACCATATATCTGACATAGTAATGGCGCACCGTGGGCAGGTGCGCCATTACTAACTTTTTTTTTGATTTATTTTGAATTTTGAAGGTGGAAAGATAGTAATGGCGCACCTTGGGCAGGTGCGCCATTACTAACTTTTTTTTGATGTAGTTTGAATTTTGAAGGCGGGAAGATAGTAATGGCGCACCATGGGCAGGTGTGCCATTACTGAGTTTGATTTTTTTCGAATTTTTTTGCCTCTCCAGATGTTGAAAGCCCAGTAACTTTTTTCCTGTTAGGTTTTTGAGGATTCTAAAAATATTCAACGAGGTTCCCCCAGTTGAATTCGGATATAACTTTTCGAGTAGATGATTTTTCATATAAAAAACTTTTTCATCGGAGTTCGTATGCAAAAGTTATGCCCATTTTACAAATTCTCGAGAGATTTTGCAAAAAAAGTCGAAAATCATTGTTTCTAAATTTTGCTAACAACTAGACCACATATCACATGGGAATCTTATTTTCTTTTATTTTTTTGACATTTCTACCATTTTCTTATTTTTTTTTGAAACTGAAAAGGCGGTCCAGGAGGTGCATTTGGTGAATTTTTTGTAAGACTCAGAAAGTTAGTAATGGCGCACCACCTAAGAATGCGCCATTAGTAACCAGGGTTACTAATGGCGCACCTGGTGTGTGGTGCGCTATTACTCGTTTTGAAAAAATATATATAAGAAAACATGTTAGTAGTGGAGCACCAGTGGATAGTGCACCATTACTAGTTTTTAACTAGTAATGGCGCACTATCCCTTGGTGCGCCACTGCTAACAATTTTTTTATCTTTTTTTTTTCAAAACTAGTAATGGTGAACCATACACCAGGTGCGCCATTAGTAATGTGGTCAATAATGGCGTATCTGTATCTGGTGCGCCACTGCTATATAGCAGTGGTGCACCACATACATGGTGCGCCATTAATATTCATATTAGCTATAGCCATTTTTCTAGTAGTGTTTGAAGCGTGGCACGTGGACTGTTCTTGAGGTCGACCTACACGTAAGGGGATGGAGGCGACGAGCACCCATGCCGTGAGGAAGAGGATGGATACTGGACCCTATCAAAATTTCTTAGACTATGAAAAAAAATACATTTGAGTTGAAGTTAATATATTAATATCATAGACCCATGTGTACTAGACCTTATCAAAATTTGCTAATTGTAGCTTCAAAAACACTTGAGAAGTGGATATATAATGCAGAACCAGAAAGCATGAAAGTGTCCGACTATAAGATAATCTCATATTTACAATGACAGGAAAATTTGGTTGAAGTAACACTTATGAGCTAGTATTACATGCTCTGAGGAAAAAGTGGAAAAATGTATACACAAACCATAAATAAAGAAGACCAATGTATTCTGACGTGAAGTAATTGATCCCGAGCTCACAGGTTCTCGGAATCTGCCCTGCTCGATCAGGTGTTGTGATTCGGGAAAATAGGAACACGTGACGGTGGCCGGGCCCAGATGAGGACGTGGAATCTGGAAAGAAAATCAGTTAATGTCCATGACGGTGGGGCAGCATGCGATTTTCTTCCAAGACCGGTGCGGGTTAGCGTCAGAGCTGGGGCAGCATGCAAAATTCTGATCCGTGCCTCACTCACCGCTGACGATGTCAATGGGTCGGAGTAAATGAAGGAGAGGGTATGTGGTAGATGGGTATGGCTGGCTCATTCCTCTCGCACTTGTTGGTCGTCTTCTACCAGGGTCAGTAGGCGGCGAAAGCGGCAACAACGGTGACTGTGCTAGGGTTCCTGAATCTCTACTTCGCCTTGCATGGAGTTCTTGATGCAGCCGGTCAGCAGGTGCGTACTATGTCCATGTGTGCTCTTTGTTCTCTGACTCCGCTCGATTTGTGATGGTAAATCATGGGATCTAAAATATGGCGAACTTGATGTGTCGCTGTGTGCAGTAGAACCTTGATTGAAGAGGTGACAGACAGTGAGTTGGCAATGGAGCCGCTGCACCACCCTGTGCTATCGTCGCCAGGTGGTCAAGTGGGGGGTGCGAGCCCTTCAAGTGGCGTTGGGAAGATCTGTCCCCCATCGGCGGAAGGACAAGCAAGGAGTGGAGATAAGGCTGATGCTTCAGAAAAGTCCATGGAGCAGATTGATCCAAAAATGCCTGCCTGGACACAAAGGTATAAACAATGGTGTCATTCATTTGTTTAGTAGCATTTTGAACAATCTAGTTCACAATTAATCTGTAGCCTGATGACCCACAAGTGTAGGGGATCTATCGTAGTCCGTTCGATAAGTAAGAGTGTCGAACCCAACAAGGAGCAGAAGGAAATGACAAGCAGTTTTCAGCAAGGTATTCTCTGCAAGCACTGAAATTATCGGTAACAGATAATTTTGTGATAAGGTAATTTGTAACAGGTAACAAGTAACAAGTGTAAATAAAGTGCAGCAAGGTGGCCCAATCCTTTTTGTAGCAAAGGAAAAGCCTGGACAAACTCTTATATGAAGGAAAACGCTCCTGAGGACACATGAGACTTATCGTCAAGCTAGTTTTCATCACGCTCATATGATGCGCGTTCGGTACTTTGATAATTTGATATGTGGGTGGACCGGTGCTTGGGTGCTGTCCTTCCTTGGACAAGCATCCCACTTATGATTAACCCCTATTGCAAGCATCCGCAACTACAAAAGAAGTATTAAGATAAACCTAACCATAGCATGAAACATATGGATCCAAATCAGCCCCTTACGAAGCAACGCATAAACTAGGGTTTAAGCTTCTGTCACTCTAGCAACCCATCATCTACTTATTACTTCCCAATGCCTTCCTCTAGGCCCAAATGCCTTCATCTAGGCCCAAACAATGGTGAAGTGTCATGTAGTCGACGTTCACATGACACCACTAGAGGAGAGACAACATACATCTCATCAAAATATCGAACGAATACCAAATTCACATGACTACTTATAGCAAGACTTCTCCCAAGTCCTCAGGAACAAACGTAACTACTCAAAAATCATATTCATGTTCATAATCAGAGGGTATTAATATGCATAATGGATTTGAACATATGATCTTCCACCAAGTAAACCAACTAGCATCAACTACAAGGAGTAATCAACACTACTAGCAACCCACAGGTACCAATCTGAGGTTTTGATACAAAGATTGGATACAAGAGATGAACTAGGGTTTGAGAGGAGATGGTGCTGGTGAATATGTTGATGAATATTGAACCCCTCCCGATGAGAGGATCGTTGGTGATGACGATGATGATGATTTCCCCGTCCCGGAGGGAAGTTTCCCCGGCAGAATAGCTCCGCCGGAGCCCTAGATTTGTTCCGCCAAGGTTCCGCCTCGTGGTGGCGGTGTTTCGTCCCAAGAGCTTGCTTATGATTTTTTCCAAGGTAGAAGACACCATATAGCCAAAGATGGGCACCGGAGGCCTGCTAGGGGGCCCACGAGGCAGGGGGGCGCGCCTAGGGGGTAGGGCACGCCCCCCACCCTCGTGGATGGTGGGTGGTCCCCTTTGGTAGTTTCTTCGCTCTGTATTTTTTATTAATTCCAAAAATGACTTCCATGGAGTTTCAGGAATTTTGGAGTTGTGCAGAATAGGTCTATAATATTTGCTCCTTTTCTAGCCCAGAATTCCAGCTGCCGGCATTCTCCCTCTTCGTGTAAACCTTGTAAAATAAGAGAGAATAGGCATAAGTATTGTGACATAGTGTGTAATAACAGCCCATAATGCAATAATATCGATATAAAAGCATGATGCAAAATGGACGTATCAACTCCCCCAAGCTTAGACCTCGCTTGTCCTCAAGCGGAAGCCGATAACGATAAATATGTCCACATGCTTAGAGATAGAGGTGTCGATAAAATAAAATACGGACATGAAGGCATCGTGATCATTCTTATAACAGCAACATATATAAATATTGTCATATGATTTCTTATGCTAAAGTAACAATCTATTCACAATGTCAAGTATGAATCAGAAACTTCATTGAAAACTAACAAACTATGATCTCGGTCATTGAAGCAATTGCAATTTATCATAACATCGGAAAGAGTCTATGTAAGAGCTTTTCAGCAAGTCCACATACTCAACTATCATTTAGTCTTTCACAATTTCTAACACTCATGCAATACTTATGGGTATGGAGTTTTAATCGGACACAGAGAAAGATAGGGGATTATAATGTTGCCTCCCAACCTTTTACCTCAAGGGTAATGTCAACAATAATAGTTCATGATGACTTACATCCAATTGGATATATATATCAGGATCTTTCCAACACAATGTGCTTGCCAAAGGATAAAATGTAAAAAGGAAAGGTGAAGATCACCATGACTCTTGCATAAGACAAGAGTAAAAGATAGGCCCTTCGCAGAGGAAAGTAGAGGTTGTCATGTGCTTTTATGGTTGAATGCACAAGATCTTAATGCGAAAGAACATCACTTTATATTGCCACTTGTGATATGGAGCTTTATTATGCAGTCCGTCGCTTTTATTTCTTCCACATCACAAGATCGTATAAAGCTTATTTTCTCCACACTAATAAATCACACATATTTAGAGAGCAATTTTTATTGCATGCAACAATGACAACTTACTTGAAGGATCTTACTCAATCCATAGGTAGATATGGTGGACTCTCATGGCAAAACTGGGTTTAAAGGTATTTGGAAGCACAAGTAGTATCTCTACTTGGTGCAAAGAATTGGCTAGCATGAGGGAGAAAGGCAAGCTCAACATGTTGGATGATCGATGACAATATACTTTATTTCGGATATAGGAAAACATAACCCATTACGTTGTCTTCCTTGTCCAACATCAACTCTTTAGCATGTCATATTTTAATGAGTGCTCGCAATCATAAAAGATGTCCTAGATAGTATATTTATATGTGAAAACCTCTCTTTCTTTATCACTTCCTATTAATTGCAACGATGGCCAAAACTATGTTTGTCAACTCTCAACAACTTTTATTCATCATACTCTTTATATGTGAAGTCATTACTCTTCATAAGATCAATATGATCTCTTTATTTCTTTTTATTTCTTTGTTTTTCTTATTATTCCCTCAAGATCATAGTGAGATAATCAAGCCCTTGACTCAACACTAATTTTTATTATATAGCTCACAGACTCGATTACATAGGGGGATCATAAAGCGAAACTCAAAGCTAGATCATACTAAAACTTTATTCTACTATATCAAGATATTAACAAAAGGATCGAACTAAGAAAAAGGTAAAGATAGGAGAGTGATGGTGATACGATACCGGGGCACCTCACCCAAGCTTGGCAGTTGCCAAGGGGAGTGCCCATACCCATGTGATTATATCTCTTTCCTCGGAGGTGGTGATGATGGAGTTGTTGATGACGTGGGCTTGTCGTCCATCTTCCAAGGCATAGGCTCACCATCATAGAAGGATGATCGAGTCTCCGAGATCATCAAATCTGCAGCCAAACTCATCCTCTTGAATCTATATTCATACTCATAATTTTGGTTTTGCAGGTCATAGATTTGGGCTTGGAGATGCTCGATCTTCTTGTGAAGCTTGAAGATGGTCTCCCCAATGTTCTTGGCATCCAGCTTGTGGTTGTTGGTGAACTCCGTGATCATCATGTGGTTGGCGTTGAGTCCGCGTTCCACCATCCCCTGGCACTTGAAAACTTGTTGCTCCATTGCTTCGAGTCTTGTCTCCACGCTTCCAGTCCTCCTTGGTCCCTCAACATCGCGGATGTGCAGCAACTCATCACGCATCTCAATGGTTTGAGGGTTTTGCAACACCTCCGCGAGGTAGGGGTTGATGAACTTCTTGAAAAACTTGTCCTTGTGGGCGCTCGAAGGCGTCATGGTGATCTAGATCTGTCAGAAAAACAGCTCGAAACAAACACAGAGGATATTTGCGTGATACGATGGTCAAAACCTTCAGGAGATTATATAATGAATTTTTACCGACCAAAAGAAGTATCGTGCAAGAAAACAGAGTCCGGTGAGCACACGAGGTGCCCATGAGGCAGGGGGTGCGCCCAGGGGGGTAGGGCGCGCCCTCCACCCTCGTGGAAGCCTCGTGTCCTTCCCGGACTACTTATTATTTTCCTGTTTTCTCAAATATTCCAAAACGGAGAAATTTTGCCATTAGAACTATTTTGGAGTCGGTTTACTTACCGTATAACATTCCTATTCCTTTTCGAAGTCTGAAACGTTCTGGAAAGTGTCCCTTATGTATTCCTCAGGGGTTACGGTTTCAATAACATTGGTTTCAACATTTATGGGATTACCTGAGATATAATGTTTGATTCTTTGACCGTTCACCACCTCCGGATTTGTGCCTTCGAAGTTGTTGATTTTTATGGCACCGGAACGATAGACCTCCTCGATAACGTAAGGACCTTCCCATTTAGAGAGAAGTTTTCCTGCAAAAAATCTTAAACGAGAGTTGAATAGCAACACATAATCACCTACATTAAACTCACGCTTTTGTATCCTTTTTTCATTCCATCTTGTAACTTTTTCCTTAAACAGTTTGGCATTCTCATAGTCTTGGGTTCTCCATTCATCAAGTGAGCTAATGTCAAATAGCCTCTTCTCACCGGCAAGTTTGAAATCGTAATTGAGCTCTTTTGTCACAGCCCCAGATCAGCCCTAGAGCTTGTTTGTAGCTAGTAGCATTGCATCCATGCATCATGTTTAATTTTCATGAAAATTTGAAATGGGGATGATCAAGCCCTAGCACTAAAGCAATTCAAATAGGTTCAAATTCAAAAAAATATTTTCAAAAACCCAAAGTGGTTTGCAAAAATATTTTATGATTAATGGAAAAAGGTGAAAACCATATCCAGAGGTGATGGATATTTTTCCAAGGCATTTTTGGATTTTTGATTAAACCATATTGTATTTGAATTGGGGCATTTAAATACTATTAATATTTTTAAACGCTCCAACAATTCTGGAAAATAGTTAAGGGCCTCTGTAATAATTCAGTTAATGCCCACAATTATTTCCAGGATTTATTTAAATGGTTTAGTATTTTACTAAACCAAAACAAAACAGAAAATAGAAAACAGAAATAAAGAAAGAGAAGGAGAGAACTGTACCTGGCCATTACCTGCGCAGCCCACCCGGCCCAACCTCCTCCCCCCCCCCTGCTGGCCGGCCCAGTTGGCCCAGCCCACCACCACCTCGCCAGTCGTCACCTACCTCTGCCAGTAGGCAGAGGAGGGACACGGCGATCGCCCCCGAGCACGCCACGCCTCCTCCTGCTCACTTTGCATCACCGAGGCGCCTCGTGCGTTCTCCTCGGCGCCCGCCCGACCCCTGGACCCCTCCCTCCTCCTGGATCCCATTCCCTCCTCGCTTCCCCCCCACGCGCACCACCGAGCGGCCTCGTCGCCACCGTCGCCGTGCTCGCGAGCCACCGCCTCCCCTTACCTCCCGACATGCCCCAAGCCCGCCACTCCATCCTCGCCCTCCTCACGAGCCTCCCGACCGGAGCACCCCGGCGCCGCCCCACCGTTTTCCCCTCTTGGACCCATGATCGCCGCCGTCAATTAAATCGGCTCGGTGCCCAGGCTCGCCGATGCCATCGCCCACTCCGCCGTGAGCTCCTCTGCCGTTCCCCCTCTCCCCACGGTCGACTGCTTCCCCTAACCGCGCCAACCACCGCACCCGAGCACTCTTCACCGCCGGCCATGGCGCCGCCGTGGCTAGGGCCACCCCAGCTTGCACCCAAAGACACCACGGTTCGCCGCCCTCCCAGAGCCCATGGCGCCCTCCGTTTCCCTCTAGTGCACCGCAGCGTCGAGCCCGAGCTCGCCCGAGCTCCGGCGGCCGCATAGGTCGCCGCCGGCGTCGATTCCGACCACCCCGAGCTCAAACCCCTCCACCAAGAGCTTCGGCTCCTCTCCAGCTACCCCTAGGTGCCTTCACACCCATTTGGTCGTCGGAATAGTAAAATCACTTGCGCCGCCCGCGTCGCTTTCGCCAACTAAGCTAAACGCCGACAACCGACCACGACTTTGACCGGTGGGCCCGGTTGAGTCTCTGAGTCAATGACGGTGGGGCCCACTACATTAGATAATTAAGTTTAGTTTTAATTAAAAGTAGCTAAGCTAATTACTCTGACTCGTGGGACCTACAGGTCAGGGTTTGACCTGGACCGCCGCAGTTGACCACTGACGTCATAGTGACGCAATGCTGGCGCAATATTCCTTTTCTGGATTTAATATAATTCAGGAAAATCCAGAAAATACCCCAAACTTCTAAAAATCATATAAATTCAACCGTAACTCGGATTGAAATAATTTATATATGAAAAATGATCAGAAAAATATGAGGAATCTGTTTATGCCATGATCATGCATGTTTGAACAAGTTAACCTCACTGAATAGGATGAATCATGATTAGGGTAATTTATGAAATAGCATTTGGAGTTGGAGTTCAACCGTGTTTGAATTCCACTTCAACTAACTTGGATTATTATTGCATTAGGTGAATTCAGTACCTTAATATGACATGTCATTCATGTGAATGTGCATTGCATTGATTGTGTTCTCTCTTGTTGCGGTAATTATCCCTCCGTTGAGCGATGTCCGACGATGAGTTCGATGACACCGATGAAGAATTATATTATCTTGAAGTGCCGGCAAGCAAAACCCCTTGTTCATTCGATATAATCCCACTCTCTCGCTCCTGCTCTATTTTACTGCATTAGGACAACAACGACTCATGTGTTACTTGCTGCGGTAGCTGAACCCTTGATCCTTTGCATGACTGTCATTCCACAAGAATTAGATGAAACCCACTAGCATGAGTAGGAATTGTTTGAGCCATGTTGTGCCTACTCATTTATGCTTGTTTGTCATGCCTGCTACTGCTTAGAGTTGAGTCGGGTCTGATTCATCGGGAATGAATTGGAATTGTTATGAACATGTCCTATTGTGTGTGAGCTAAGTGTGTGAACACGATTTGGTAAAGGTAGCGGTGAGAGGCCATGTAGGAGTACATGGTGGGTTGTCTCATTGAAACCGTCCTTAGGAACTGAGTTCTGTGTTTGTGATCCATGAAACAGTTACTACCACGCATTGGGATCCTTAATTGACCCTCTCGGCTTCTTAACCACCCTTGTCCTCAGTCCGGGAGTTGCAAGTAGTTTCTGGTGTTTGTAGCATCTTTGGGGCGCACGCAGCGCTAACCTTAGGGGTGGGTTGTGTTGCGGTAGGCACCGTGGTCCGTGTACCGAGTGCCCGTTTGGTATCTCGGGAACCCTGCACACATCGTTCGGGGCTGTATGGGAAACCTCGGCGGACTCCTGCGGATGGAACCGAATAGGCGATAAACCTGGACTAGGAACTTGAGTGTTTAGGTAGGCCGTGGCCGACACCCACGTTGGGCTTCCGCTTGAAGGTTGCCGAGTACATGTCGTGTAAACGGCGGTAAGTGGTGAGCGTGTGTGAAGAAGTACACCCTGCAGGGTTTAATATGATCTATTGAATAGCCGTGTCCGCGAAAAGGACTTCGGGTTGCCTATATCAGTTCATAGACAAGTGAAAGTGGATACTCTAAAATGCGCAAGATAAGCGTGAGTGCTATGGATGGCGTTCTCGTGAGGGAGGCGGGGCGGGTCCATAGTGGTGTATTGATATGGTGAATATGTGGACTCGTGTGCCACCTCAAAAGAGTTACTTGCGATGTAGTTCAGGATAGCCACCGAGTCAAAGCTGGCTTGCTGCGGTCAAACTCCACCACCCCTTTGATAATGATGCATATGTAGTTAGTTCGATGTAAGTCTTGCTGAGTACAATTGTACTCACGTTTGCTTATTTTATGTTTTGCGAGAGACGCGTCGGTCTCGCTAGTACTTCCGCTTGGACTTGACGTTTAGCTTGTTACCTCAGCTACGATCTTGTGCCTCGGCAGATCTGGTAGATAGTCGGCTTCTCAGCCTTTTTCATTTATAGTTATGCGTACTCGGACATGTTTAGCTTCCGCTTGTGCTTTGACTTGTATGCTCACGAGTGTTGGGTCATGAGACCCATGTTTGTAATATCTCGCTCCTCGGGCCTAATGAATAATATTTGAGTCGTAGAGTTATGTTGTGATGCCATGTTGTATCTACGCATATTGAGCATAATGTGTGTATGTTTGAAATGCTTGGTATGTGTGGGATCCGACAAACTAGTTGTTTATCCTTGGCAGCCTCTCATATGGGGAAATGTAGTCTCGTGCCTCGGCGATAGTAGTCCGCTACAGCCCGGTTCACGGAGTCCTGCTAGCCCAAAGACTACTGCTTGGACACTTGACTGGCGGCATGTGTTTCACTTCGTTCCTATGTCATCCCTTGAAATGTCACGCGGTGTTATTCGAGTCCTGCCTAGCCTGCTACAGCCGGGATACCGGAGTCTGTTAGCCCAAAGCTACAGCCGGATATATCGTTGATGACCGACATGTTCGATGTGATTCATGTATGCCTGTCCCCATAGGTTAGCGCCGCTTTGGGTTCACGACTAGCCATGTCGGCCCGGGTTCTTTGTCATATGGATGCTAGCGACACTATCATATCGTGAGCCAAAAGACGCAAACGGTCCCGGCCATGGTAAGCGACACCGTAGAATACCGTGCATGAGGCCGCAAAGTGATATGATGTGTTACATGCTAGATCGGTGTGACTTAGGATCGGGTCCCGACAGCGTTGGTATCGAGCTGACTGCTGTGGGATTACCAAGCCAAACTGGTCGGGTTGTGTCTAGCATGCTTTAGTTATGTAAGGAATTGATTGTGGAAGGAACGTAAGGCTCTTTTTACTCCTTATACCTCATGGCCTTCTGATCTGAGTCATCCTCTTCTCTTCTACGGGGTTTAAGAACTAGGCTTCTCATCTATCTATTAGGATGACGTGTTACTAATCCATAGACTTGTAAGATTGTTGGTTTTAATCCCCAGTTCAGTTCCTACTATTTCTGTATGATAACTGTTGATCTCGGAATCTTGTTATGATGTTGTTGAGTGGTTATGCCACCATTTCTGCAGGATGTCTCAAATCATTTTGAGCATTTACAGCCGTTATGCTGTCCGAGTCATCCCAGGTCTCTAAATAGTCTGATGCATTTGCAAATCCTTTCTTCTGTTCCCGATGTCCTTTTGGGCCAGATTAAGCACACTAACCAGTCAGTCGAGGTACTCAATTGCCTCGACATATATGTTGGAACTATTATTATGACCCTAGATGCTTAGGAGGTCACCTAGCAATTTAGCAATGCTTTTGTATCCCAAGTGTGATGATTCTGGCCATCATTTTCGAAAGCATCCCGTGATGCCATTTAGTAGTAGGTATTCTACTCCTGGGTTGCTGAACCCGAGATTCATCCTACTTCATGTTGTTAGTATTTACTAGTGCCTTTAGGATATTAGTAACCTTGCGATAGTCCTCAAGGTCCGTGGTATTTCCTTCTTCCAAATGCTACGAACCGCTTATGGCAGAAGTTCTTTTGAGCCAAAAGACCACAATAAGAGTGCTCTTGAGGAGTTCTCCATTCATAATTGTGAATCTGCCAATTCTACCTTTCTGCATGGGTTATCCGGAAGAAATGTTGAGCTTGCTCGACGTACTAATCTGTGCATCCACAACTCAGAAAATTATATGTTCCTTTGAGTTGTTCTCTTAGATGCCTTCTGACCTTCATCTATCAATTGATAATCAAGGGTATGTGTACATCGTTTATCGATGCCTATTACTCATGTGGTCCGTCAAGCCATTCTATTCCAGAATGACTAGGAGAGACAAACTCCAGTACCTTGTCCATTTCTAGGATTGGGTCAAAGTAGTTGTATCCCGCAGATCAAAATGCCAATCCAGCTTTTGTTCTGTTCTACCCTGAAGTATTGCCATCTTATGTCAAGACTGTCATGGGAATTGCACAACCTCTTAGGAATTCTTGATGCAGTGATACTTCTCACCATCATCATTCATCCCTCGGTCCTCGTGTTGTTGCAACCGGAATACCGACAAGTGAATTTTGATGTGTGAAATCAATACCCCGAGCAACTTGTTGCTTGGTAGTGAATGGACAATATTCTCATTCTTAGCGTGTTGGTTATTAAACCATCATCCTAAGATTGATCGTGCTACCTAGTCCTTACTTCTGGTGCACACTCCGATTGATGAGTTAGGATTGTGTCAAGTCCTCACTCATTTGATCATTTCGTCTTGCCCTGAAAAGCAAGATTGCTCCCGAGCTTAGTAGCATACCGGTGGTTCGTAACTTTCCAAATATCTTCTTGGAAGTGTTACCGGGTTGTTCCCTGACTGTTATGTTGGGCTCGTGATCAAGTTGGTTTCTTGTGAACCACCCCTTCTCCAAGAATCTGTGTTGGATACCCCTGAGCTAGTCGGTTAAGCTAGACAACAACTTGGAGAGTTGGAAGATAAAAGCTTGTCCAACTTAGTTCGATCCAAAGGGATATTCCTGTGTAGTGTGTGTTGAAGAAATATGATATCTTCATCGATTGGTCCCTGTGATCGATTCTTGGATCTATTGTCATATCAACCCTTTGACTTGAGTGTGGGCAATCGTCAAGTCAAATCAGAACCAACGATATGCGTGATGTTGTCTTACTCGTGGTTGATCCCGCGAGCATACACCATTACATCTTTGGTCTGACCAATGCTATCAACATGTTCACATGATGGTGGAAGTCCAGTGATATGGAAATTCCGATGAGTTGCTGTTGAGCCCATCAGTAGCATTTTGTCTCCCCCATGAGTCATGTTGAACATCAACCTAGTGTTGGAAACTTGTGTAAGCATTTCTTCGTGTTTCGTTCATGAAGCATATGTTTGGATGAAAGTAGTGACTTCCTCTAGTTCATGTGCATCTGATGTAAGTTGCCGCCATGAACTTGAGAAAGGTTTGTTTTGCCTCCTGTGGAATCATCCCAAGTCCGTCATGCATGTGCAAAGTATTCTATGGTTTGATAGACTGATCATCTTCATTCCATATGTATCCCTAGCACACCAAGCCACTGATTGATTTGTTCAAGGAAAAGGAGTTCTTTCATAAGAGCTAATCATGACCTATGTTAAGACTTGATATCCTCGATGATGGTTCCCCACCCGAACTTCGGTAGTGTTTTATTATAAGACTACCATGTGGTCATGCTTGTGCAGGACAACATGTTCACATGTTTGTAGCAAAACTAGCTCATGTTTTGGAGCTTGCTATCGTAGTTCATATCCCGAGAATCTCGCAACGCCATCTCGTCAATTGTGTTGCAACCCTTCCTTTTCGGACATGATGAGTCTGAAATATCCTAACACCAACCAGATCTGAATCTCAGGCAGATATGATGGTTGGAACATTCAACAGATTGCATTTCGTTCCCAGCTTGCACCGTCTTTGTGCCATTTCACTATGGGCTGCCTTCTTAGTAATTTCTGTTCAAGATCACCCCCAAAAGTGGACTTACTATGGGTCCCTCCACCTTCGATGATAAGCAAAATCATCCATTGCGTTGTCTTCAACAAGGTAGTCCACATCATCCATTCTAGTCCGGTGTACCATTCCTTTGCATTCCACCAAATGATCGCTTGTGATTGCCTTAGGCTGGTATAAAGAGTTCCAATGATCTATGGATCAAAAGTAATTCTTTTGCCACTTAAGGGAATAGTTCCTTCGCCACCTTTCTCGAGGTGTCCCGTTACGGAATCATGATAAATATCTTCTCGCCACCTTGACACCATCCACCATCTTTCTAAGCGTGGAATTGTTGCCACCAATCAAACCCCATCGGTTGTTCCTCCATCCCTCTCGATGTGTTTTGTGTCTCAACTCGAGATGTGTCACCGTCTCAGTCCGCGAGTTGATCATGTTTACTTGATCTTCGTGAAGATCGAATCATGTAGGGTTTTCCCTTCTTTCTGTTGTCGTGTCAAGTGAAGATCTCGAGGACGCCAAGACCAAGATGATGGAGTGAACCAACATCTTCGAGAAGGGCAAATGGATCATGAAGATTGTGATAGTTGTGACTCCCCTTCTCCCTCTTACCTCACGTCTTGAATCTCGGGGCGAGATTCTTGTTTAGTGGGGGTGAGCTGTCACAGCCCCAGATCAGCCCTAGAGCTTGTTTGTAGCTAGTAGCATTGCATCCATGCATCATGTTTAATTTTCATGAAAATTTGAAATGGGGATGATCAAGCCCTAGCACTAAAGCAATTCAAATAGGTTCAAATTCAAAAAAATATTTTCAAAAACCCAAAGTGGTTTGCAAAAATATTTTATGATTAATGGAAAAAGGTGAAAACCATATCCAGAGGTGATGGATATTTTTCCAAGGCATTTTGGATTTTGATTAAACCATATTGTATTTGAATTGGGGCATTTAAATACTATTAATATTTTTAAACGCTCCAACAATTCTGGAAAATAGTTAAGGGCCTCTGTAATAATTCAGTTAATGCCCACAATTATTTCCAGGATTTATTTAAATGGTTTAGTATTTTACTAAACCAAAACAAAACAGAAAATAGAAAACAGAAATAAAGAAAGAGAAGGAGAGAACTGTACCTGGCCATTACCTGCGCAGCCCACCCGGCCCAACCACCACCCCCCCCGCTGGCCGGCCCAGTTGGCCCAGCCCACCACCACCTCGCCAGTCGTCACCTACCTCTGCCAGTAGGCAGAGGAGGGACACGGCGATCGCCCCCGAGCACGCCACGCCTCCTCCCTGCTCGCCTGCATCACCGAGACGCCTCGTGCGTTCTCCTCGGCGCCGCCCCGACCCCCTGGACCCCCTCCCTCACTCCCTGGATCCCATTCCCTCCTCTGCTTCCCGCCCACGCGCACCACCGAGCGGCCTCGTCGCCACCGTCGCCGTTCGCCGCGGCCACCGCCTCCCCCTTACCTCCCCGACATGCCCCCAAGCCCCGCCACTCCATCCTCGCCCTCCTCACCGAGCCTCCCGACGCCGGAGCGCCCCGAGGCGCCGCCCCACCGTTTTCCCCTCTTCGGACCCGCCGATCGCCGCCGTCGAATTCGTCGGCTCCGGTGCCCCCCCGAGCTCGCCGATGCCATCGCCGCACCCGCCGTGAGCTCCTCTGCCGTTTCCCCCTCTCCCCACGGTCGACTGCTTCCCCTAACCGCGCCAACCACCGCACCCGAGCACTCTTCACCGCCGGCCATGGCGCCGCCGTGGCCAGGGCCACCCCAGCTTGCACCCGAGCACACCACGAAGTTCGCCGCCCTCCCAGGAGCCCGCAGCGCCCCTCCGTTTCCCCTCTAGTGCACCGCAGCGTCGAGCCCGAGCTCGCCCGAGCTCCGGCGGCCGCATAGGTCGCCGCCGGCGTCGATTCCGACCGCCCCGAGCTCAAACCCCTCCACCAAGAGCTTCGGCTCCTCTCCAGCTACCCCTAGGTGCCTTCCGCGACCCATTTGGTCGTCGGAATAGTAAAATTCACTTGCGCCGCCGCGTCGGGCTCGCCGGCGGCTAAACGCCGGCAGCCGACCCTGACTTTGACCCGGTGGGCCCCGGTTGACTCTCCTGAGTCAATGACAGGTGGGGCCCAGCCCTGTTAGATAATTAAGTTTAGTTTTAATTAAAAGTAGCTAAGCTAATTACTCTGACTCGTGGGACCTACAGGTCAGGGTTTGAACTGGACCGCCGCAGTTGACCGCTGACGTCATAGTGACGCAATGCTGGCGCAATATTCCTTTTCTCGGATTTAATATAATTCAGGAAAATCCGAAAATACCCCAAACTTCTAAAATCATATAAATTCAACCGTAACTTCGGATTGAAATAATTTATATATGAAAATGATCAGAAAAATATGAGGAATCTGTTTATGCCATGATCATGCATGTTTGAACAAGTTAACCTCACTGAATAGGATGAATCATGATTAGGGTAATTTATGAAATAGCATTTGGAGTTGGAGTTCAACCGTGTTTGAATTCCACTTCAACTAACTTGGATTATTATTGCATTAGGTGAATTCAGTACCTTAATATGACATGTCATTCATGTGAATGTGCATTGCATTGATTGTGTTCTCTCTTGTTGCCGGTAATTATCCCCTCCCGGTAGACGATGTACCGACGATGAGTTCGATGACACCGATGAAGAATTATATTATCTTCAGAAGTGCCAGGCAAGCAAAACCCCCTTGTTCATTCCGATATAATCCCACTCTCTCGCTCCTGCTCTATTTTACTGCATTAGGACAACAACGACTCATGTGTTACTTGCTGCGGTAGCTGAACCCCTTGATCCTTTGCATGACCTGTCATTCCACAGTAATTAGATGAAACCCACTAGCATGAGTAGGAATTGTTTGAGCCATGTTGTGCCTACTCATTTATGCTTGTTTGTCATGCCTGCTACTGCTTAGAGTTGAGTCGGTCTGATTCATCGGGAATGAATTGGAATTGTTATGAACATGTCCTATTGTGTGTGAGCTAAGTGTGTGAACACGATTTGGTAAAGGTAGCGGTGAGAGGCCATGTAGGAGTACATGGTGGGTTGTCTCATTGAAACCGTCCTTAGGAACTGAGTTCGTGTTTGTGATCCATGAAACAGTTACTACCACGCATTGGGATCCTTAATTGACCCTCTCGGCTTCTTAACCACCCTTGTCCTCATCCGGAGTTGCAAGTAGTTTCGTGTTTGTAGCATCTTTGGGGCCGCACGCAACGCTAACCTTAGGGGTGGGTTGTGTTGCGGTAGGCACCGTGGTCCGTGTACCGAGTGCCCGTTTGGTATCTCGGGAACCCTGCACACATCGTTCGGGCTGTATGGGAAACCTCGGCGGACTCCTGCGGATAGAACCGAATAGGCGATAAACCTGGACTAGGGACTTGAGTGTTTAGGTAGGCCGTGGCCGACACCCACGTTGGGCTTCCGCTTGAAGGTTGCCGAGTACATGTCGTGTAAACGGCGTAAGTGGTGAGCGCGTGTGAAGAAGTACACCCTGCAGGGTTTAATATGATCTATTCAATAGCCGTGTCCGCGAAGAGGACTTCTGGGTTGCCTATATCAGTTCATAGACAAGTGAAAGTGGATACTCTAAAATGCGCAAGATAAGCGTGAGTGCTATGGATGGCGTTCTCGTAGGGAGACGGGAGCGGGTCCATAGTGGTGTATTGATATGGTGAATATGTGGACTCGTAGCGCCACCTCAAAAGAGTTACTTGCGAATGTAGTTCAGGATAGCCACCGAGTCAAAGCTGGCTTGCTGCAGGTCAAACTCCACCACCCCCTTTGATAATGATGCATATGTAGTTAGTTCGATGTAAGTCTTGCTGAGTACAATTGTACTCACGTTTGCTTATTTTATGTTTTGCGAGAGACGTCAGTCTCGCTAGTACTTCCGCTTGACTTGACGTTTAGCTTGTTACCTCAGCTACGATCTTGTGCCTCGGCAGATCTGGTAGATAGTCGGGCTTCTCAGCCTTTTTCATTTATAGTTATCTCGTACTCGGACATGTTTAGCTTCCGCTTGTGCTTTGACTTGTATGCTCTGAGTGTTGGGTCATGAGACCCATGTTTGTAATGTCTCGCTCCTCGGAGCCTAATGAATAATATTTGAGTCGTAGAGTTATGTTGTGATGCCATGTTGTATCTACGCATATTGAGCATAATGTGTGTATGTTTGAAATGCTTGGTATGTGTGGATCCGACAAACTAGTTGTTTATCCTTGGCAGCCTCTCATATGGGGAAATGTAGTCTCGTGCCTCGGCGATAGTAGTCCGCTTCAGCCCGGTTCACTGAGTCCTGCTAGCCCAAAGACTACTGCTTGGACACTTGATGGCGGCATGTGTTTCACCGTTCCTATGTCTGTCCCTTCGGGAAATGTCACGCGGTGTTATTCGAGTCCTGCCTAGCCTGCTACAGCCCGGGATACCGGAGTCCTGTTAGCCAGTGCTACAGCCCGAATATATCGTTGATGACCGACATGTTCGATGTGATTCATGTATGCCTGTCCCCATAGGTTAGCGCCGCTTTGGGTTCATGACTAGCCATGTCGGCCCGGGTTCTTTGTCATATGGATGCTAGCGACACTGTCATATACGTGAGCCAAAAGACGCAAACGGTCCCGGGCCATGGTAAGGCGACACCCGTGGGAATACCGTGCGTGAGGCCGCAAAGTGATATGATGTGTTACATGCTAGATCGGTGTGACTTAGGATCGGGGTCCTGACATCTTTAATGGCCCAATATGCCTTATGTTCTAGTTCGAGAGGTAAGTGACATGCTTTTCTGTAAACCATCTTATACGGAGACATACCCATAAGATTTTTATATGCAGTTCTATAGGCCCATAATGCATCATCAAATTTCTTGGACCAATTCTTACTAGATCTATTAACAGTCTTTTGCAAAATTAATTTAAGCTCTCTATTGCTCAATTCTACTTGACCACTAGACTGTGTGTGGTATGGAGATGCAATTCTATGATTAACGTAATACTTAGCAAGCATTTTATGAAAAGCACCATGAATAAAATGTGAACCACCATCAGTCTAAAATATATAGGGACTCCAAACCTCGGAAAAATAACTTGTTTAAGCATCTTAATAGAGGTGTTATGATCAGCACTACTAGTTGGAATAGCTTCTACCCACTTAGTAACGTAATCAACAACAACTAAAATATGTGTATACCCATTAGAGGAAGGAAATGGTCCATTATAATCAAAGCCCCAAACATCAAATGGTTCAGTGACAAGTGAATAATTCATAGGCATTTCTTAACGTCTACTAATATTACCAATTCTTTGACATTCATCACAAGACAAGACAATCTTATGGGCATCTTTGAAGAGAGTAGGCCAATAAAAACCATATTGCAATACCTTATGTGCAGTTCTATCTCCAGCGTGGTGTCCTCCGTAAGACTCGGAATGACACTTGCGTAAGATCTGTTCCTGTTCATGCTCAGGTATACAATGCATAATAACACCATCTACTCCTTTATAAAGGTGTGGGTCATCCCAGAAGTAATGCCTTAAATCATAGAAAAACTTTTTCTTTTGCTGGTATGTGAAGCTAGGTGGTATAAATTTAGCAACAATGTAATTAGCATAATCAGCATACCATGGAGCAGTACGAGAAGCTTTTATGACAGCTAATTGTTCATCGGGAAAGCTATCATCAATAGGTAGTGGGTCATCAAGAACATTCTCTAACCTAGACAAGTTATCTGCAACGGGGTTCTCATATCCCTTTCTATCAATAATATGCAAATCAAATTCTTGTAGCAAGAGAACCCATCTAATAAGTCTAGGTTTAGCATCTTTCTTTTCCATAAGATATTTAATAGCAGCATGATCAGTGTGAATAGTTACTTTTGAATCAACAATATAAGGTCTGAACTTATCACAAGCAAATACAACTGCTAAAAATTCTTTTTCAGTAGTAGCATAATTTCTCTGGGCATTGTGTAGAGTTTTACAAGCATATTGGATAACATTTAATTTTTTATCAATTCTTTGTCCTAGAATAGCATGTACAACATAATCACTAGCATCACACATGATTTCAAAGGGTAAATTCCAATCAGGTGGCTGAACAATAGATGTAGAAATAAGAGCTTTCTTAAGTATTTCAAATGCTTCTACACAATCATCATCAAAGACAAAATGGATATCTTTTTGTAAGAGATTAGTCAGAGGCCTGGAAATTTTTGAGAAGTCCTTAATGAACCTCCTATAAAAACCGACATGACCAAGGAAACTTCTTATACCTTTGATGTCCTTGGGACACGACATATTTTCAATAGCATCAACCTTAGCTTTATCAACTTCAATACCTCTTTCATAAATTTTATGCCCCAAGACAATACCTTCATTAACCATAAAGTGGCACTTCTCCCAATTCAAGACAAGATTAGTTTCTTCACATCTCTGCAAAACTCGATCAAGGTTGCTCAAGCAATCATTAAAAGAAGTTCCATATACGAAAAAATCATCCATGAAAACCTCAACAATCTTTTCACAAAAATCAGAGAATATAGCCATCATGCATCTTTGAAAGGTAGCAGGTGAATTGCATAAACCAAAAGGCATACATCTATAAGCAAAGGTACCGAAAGGACAAGTAAAAGTGATATTTTCTTGATCCTCTTTTGACACAGGTATTTGAGAGAAACCAGAATAACCATCTAGAAAGCAAAAATGTGTATGTTTGGATAATCTTTCTAGCATTTGATCAATAAAAGGTAAGGGGTAATGATCCTTTTTAGTGGCTTTATTTAATTTGCGGAAATCAATTACCATCCTATAGCCTGTAACAATTCTTTGTGGGATCAATTCATCTTTATCATTAGGGACAATAGTAATACCTCCCTTCTTAGGGACACAATGGACAGGACTTACCCACTAACTATCAGCAACGGGATAAATTATACCTGCCTCCAGAAGCTTTAGTATTTCTTTCTTACCACTTCTTTCATCTTAGGATTTAACCGTCGTTGGTGATCAACAACCGGTTTAGTGTCCTTCTCCAGTTTTATTTTGTGTTGGCATAGAGTGGGACTAATGCCCTTAAGATCATCAAGAGTATATCCAATATCAGCACGGTGCTTCTTTAGAGTTTTCAATAATTTATTTTCTTCATGCTCTGAAAGGTTGGCACTAATAATAACAGGATATATCTTCTTTTCATCAAGATAAGAATATTTTAGAGTATCAGGTAATGGTTTAAGCTCAAACATGGGATCACCCTTGGGTGGAGGAGGATCCCCTAGGATTTCAACAAGCGAGTTGTGTTTCAAAATGGGTCCCTGTTTAAAGAATACTTCATCTATTTCCCTTCTTTCATTCATAAACATATCAATTTCATGGTCAAGCAAATATTGTTCTAAAGGATCACTAGGAGGTACGGCAATAAAAGTAAGACCAATAATTTCATCTTTACTAGGCAATTCCTCATCACTGGGTTGTCTACAAAATTTAGCAAAATTAAACTCATGAGACATATCCCCTAAACCAATGCTAACAACATCCTTTTCCCAGTCTATTCTTGCATTAACAGTATTCAAGAAAGGCCTACCAAATATAATGGGCCAAAAGCTATCTTGTGGGGAAGCGAGAACAAGAAAATCAGCAGGATATTTAACTTCCCCGCACAAGACTTCAACATCTCTAACAATCCCGACTGGTGAAATAGTATCTCTATTGGCAAGCTTAATTGTAACATCAATACCTTCTAACTCAGCGGATGCAATATCATGCATAATTTCTTCGTATAAAGAATGAGGTATTGCACTCGCACTAGCACCCATATCACACAAGCCATGATAACAATGATCTCCTATTTTAACAGAGATAACATGCATGCCTACCACAGGTCTATTTTTATTTTTAGCATCAGGTCTAGCAATTCTAGCAGCTTCATTTAGAAGTAAATAACATGCCCATCAATATTATCGGCCAAGAGATCTTTAACCATAGCAATACTAGGTTCAACTTTAATTTGCTTAGGGGGTTTGGGTGTCCTAATATTACTTTTGTTGACAACAGTTGAAGCTTTAGCATGATCCTATATTCTAACAGGGAAAGGTGGTTTCTCAATATAAGTAGTAGGAACAATAGGATCATTATAAGTGATAGTCTTTTCTTCAACTTTAATAAGTGCAACTACTTTTACTTCAATCGGAGGATTATATTTAAACCACTTCTCCTTAGGGAGATCAACATGAGTAGCAAAGGATTCACAGAAAGAAGCTACTATCTCAGGGTCAAGTCCATATTTAGTGCTAAATTCACGAAAAGCATCGTTATCCATAAAAGATTTAACAGAATCAAACTTAGGTGTTATACCTGACTCTTTACCTTCGTCGAGGTCCCAATCTTCAGAGTTGCGTTTAATTCTTTCCAATAAATCCCATTTGAATTCAATAGTCTTCATCATAAAAGAACCAATACAAGAAGTATCGAGCATGGAGCGATTATTGAGACAAAGCCAAGCATAAAATTTTTGAATAATCTTTTCTCTCGAGAGCTCATGATTGGGGCATGAATATAACATAGACTTAAGCCTCCCCCAAGCTTGAGCGATGCTTTCTCCTTCGCGAGATCAAAAATTATATATATAATTACGATCACGATGAACAAGATGCATAGGATAAAACTTCTGATGAAATTCCAATTTCAATCGGTTGTAGTTCCATGATCACATATCATCACATAGCCTAAACCATGTCAATGCCTCTCCCTTCAAAGATAAAGGGAAGAACTTCTTATTGATAACATCCTCGGGCATACCTGCAAGCTTAAATAATCCAAAAACTTCATCCACATAGATTAGGTGTAAATCGGGATGCAACATTCCATCTCCTGTAGAAGGATTAGCTAGCAGTTTCTCTACCATACCTGTCGTGGTTTTGTCACAGCAGATGTCCTAAGGAAAGGACTTAGTCGTGGAGCCATCGCGCGGGTTAGCTTAAAGGGGGTAAAGCGGAAAAGGGACGCAGAGAGTTTACACTGGTTCGGCCCCTTGCGGTGAAGGTAAATGCCTAATCCAGTTGTTGTGGAATTGCTAGGGTTTTGATGACCAGGGAGCGAATACGCTTTGCCCGAGTCTCGAGTTGTTGTCTGTTCTTCTGAACCACCGCCAGGTCGTCCCCTTATATACACGGGTTGACGCCCGTCGGTCTACAGAATCCCGAGGCCGGCTCATAAACGTGTCCGGCTCGGTCTCTACTCTTTCTATCTTACAACACAAGTTTAAATATCAATGTCAGATTATGTCTACAGGCCTTAAACTGGCTTTGGGCCCTGGGCCTTCATAAAGCGTCACCGTCTGTCTTCATGGGCTTCAGATATAGTGACCTACTATGGGGTTAATCCGGCCTCTCCTGGCCGGTTTACGCCCAGTGGTAATATCCCCAACATTAGGCCCCAAATTGATTTGAACGGGTTCATGTCAATCCTCAATACTTCAGAAAATTTCTTTTTCAACATCTTCACGTAATCTTGTAAACCGCCGTGACGTCACCTTCCAGGACCATGGTAAACCGCCATGACGTCATCTGTTATTTAAAACTACATATAACCCACCTTCATTAGTGGGCCTTCGAAGATCGAGGCAACAAAGCTGCCACATACCCCATTTTTCAGGCTCCTCGATTCTCGCTCCTGCCCTTTATCCATTCACCTTATAAATAAGCCGAGGGGTCCCTTTCACTTTTCCCCCTCGTGCCTCTTCGTGTTGTCTTCTTCCTCGCACCGAACGACCTTCGAGCTCTGCCGCCGCCGTCGTCCTTCACCTCTGCCTCAACGACGGCTGCTGCATCAACCTGACTGTGCCAGAAAAACGCGGCGATCCTCTGCTGCTTCCTCAGCACCGGTACGTTCCTCCTTTTCTCACTCCAGATCCACCATACGCGGCGATCCTCTGCTGCCTCCTCAGCACCGGTACGTTCCTCCTTTTCTCACTCCAGATCCACCATTAAGGTTCAGTGTTCTTCATAGTTCTTCAAAGTTCTTGAATCTGTTCTTCCTTGTTTATCTTCAGTAGTACCAATGGCTAGTTAGATCTGCTTTTTCCAATGCCCTTGTACTTTAAACTCCTGCTTCCTTGTTAGAACATTTGCCTTATATAAAACTCATCTGAACTTGGTGAACTCTTAACACACTGGAATTTAGGTCAGAATATATTTTGTTTTTCCAACGCACGGTAGATCTGAAATTACCATGCCAATTTGTGAAGCTTGTTTTTCCTTCACTTACGCACCTTTTAGACATATACCTTTAATACCAGATTAGGCGGTTTAACTTCATAGAAAAATGATGACCCAGTAGCCTGTTGAACCGCCAATGCATTCATCATTGTACTATCTCCATTGTCAGACTCCGGTTTACAAATAACCAACTCCGGTTTAACAATATGCTTACATCCTTATACCACTTTATAGTTGTCCACTGTAAAGCTTAAACCGGTAATAATCATGTTTCAGATTTTCATTGTCATGGCCAAGCAAGTCTATGAATGCAATTGGGTTCCTTCTCGAGTAACCGAAGATCAGTTAAACAACTGTGTTGCAACGGACGCTTTAGCCAAGAAAGATGTCATCCACTAGAGGGTCCCTGGCCCGGAAAATCCTCCTACACCCAAGGACGAAGAGGTAGTCGTGTTTGCTGATCACCTGGGTCGAGGTTTTAGTCCTCCCGGTTCAAAATATTTACGAGATGTACTGGCCAGTTTTCAGCTGCACCCTCAAGACATCGGTCCAAATTCTGTGACCAACATCTGCCACTTCCAAGTCTTCTGTGAGGCTTATCTACAAGAGGAACCTACAGTCGAACTGTTTAGGGATTTATTTCACTCAAACCATCGCACAGAGTTCACGGATGAACCCAATACGAAATTGGGTGGAATGGCGGTTCAGAAAAGGAAGGAAGTTACTTTCCCTCATCCCAAGCTCCATAGTCACCCAAAGAGTGGAACCAGACATGTTTTTACTACAAAGATACATCTCTAACTGATGAGAATCCCTTGCCGGGTTACCGCCCTCATCGCCTTAGTAATACACATCCTTTTCCTCAGAGGTTGACTGCAAAAGAAAGGGCCAACTATGCCCCTCAACTATCAAAGCTTAGAGCCTTCATGGCGAACGGTTTGACAGGAGTTGACCTTGCCCGTTGTTGTATAAGCTGGAGTATTCTGCCCCTTAAGCCGGCGCTCCGGTTTGATGTGTGAGTACACAGGGAGTTTGAAGGATGCTCAACGACACATTGATATTCAGCTTAAAGATGCGGAAGTTACTGAGGCTGTAAAGAATATGCTGAATGAACCAGAGGCTGTCTGTGGCCAGACCAGACTACTCCCTTTCTGCACCTTCAACAAACCGCCAGCTGTAAGAATCATATAACTCTTTTTTTATCTTAAGTTGCTTCTGTCAAAATATTCTCTGAAAGTTTGACTATTTTCTGACAGGGTGTTGATCCGTTCTGGAACAAGAAACCACAAGACAAACCGACAAAGCCGCAAGACAAAACGGCCAAGCCACTTCGCCCAAAGACCAAGGTTGTTAAGAAACCTACCAAGAAAAGGACCACTGCATCCTCCGAGCTAAATGCTGATGACGATGTGGGTAACCCGGAATCAGAGGTAGAACTTGAATCTCTTGGTTCTTTTTTTGTACACCTCATTGACAATGATTATTATCAGGACGACGCTGAAGGCAGTCACGCTGATGATGTAGACGTAATCATTCTTTCCTCCGATTCAGATCCTCTGCCAACATAAAAAATCTGTCGAGCAAACCGGAAAGTAAAATTTTCTCACCCCCTTGCTTATTTGGACCCAAACTTTCTTTTGAAGACGCAGCAACACGAGGCTCGCCACACAACCCAGCACAACGGCCAGGTAGTTACCTCCGCCGGTTTACCGAACACTCCGGTTCGGAAACGCCGATCAGAGGTCTCTTATACCCTTGACACTTCATGCCCCAAAGCGGGTAGTTTCCGCTAGCCTCTTAACCCGTCTGATTCAAATTATCAGGGTACTTCTCACTCATCTTCTGGCGAGTCATCGGCCACAAAACTTCCACCCCTCAAAACAGTTCTTGGGTGAGCTATACATTTGTTTTTATCCTTGATGTGTTATTTTTATATACTGTACTGATCCTCATGTTTATTTTTCTCAGCGCCAAGCCCAGACCTAGCAAGAAGGCTCGGTTGAATAAACCGGCTGATGATAACGTGGCTGTTGAACCGGATAAAACTCCAGATCCTGAAGAGACCGATGTGGACGCCATGCTTAATAACCCACCGCCTCAAGACCATGACTTTTTTGCTGAACAGGTGGAAGTTGACACCACAAGTCGTGCTGACCAGCCAACCAGCCCTGTCCAAACTGATGACAAACCGGTCAGTCCAGTTAAAGATACTGACAAACCGCCAACCCCAGTAACGGCTGCTGATGACAAAGATGATGACATTATGATTACTGGCACTGGCCACACCACTCCTGGCAATCCTGTCACTTTTTCAAAGCATACTGCCAAGGACGAGCTCTCTGCTATCGGCGAAGGCAAATGGAATGCCGATTTATCAAGCTACGCCCATCTCAATGCTCAAGAAATTCACTCTGGTTTCTTGAATCGTCTGTATGCCAGCCGTGACTATGAACCTGGTTTGGTAAACTTGATGAAGGAGCGATATGAGGTAACTAACATAACTGTTCCTCTCTTACATTCAATTACAGCTGATCAACTCTAGGAGCCCCCAAGTGAAGGTTTATGATACCAATCTGAACCGGGACTTAGTAACATCTTTATGTTTGCAACACTGCATCTTAACTTCACTGATGTAGCCCCCAAGGGCCGGTTTAACTATATAAAGATGAACCGGGACTTTTAAAAGATTGCCCGGATCAGAACTTGGAGTAAAACATACATTAGCCCCCAAGTGCCAAGAGTAATACTTGTATTATGCTTGGGACTTTGTAGGAATTTCCAAGAACAAGCAAATATGCATTAGCCCCCAAGTATCAAGTGCATAACTTGTTATGTGCTTGGTACTTCAATCATGTAGCATCAACTCATTATACTTCTATCTGTTATAGGTTGAACTGAGCAAAAAGGAAGCTCTAACTGCTGATCTGCAAGAGAACATCAAATCCCATCAAGCTGAAACCTCCAAGGCAAAGGATGAACTGACTAGCGCTTTAGCCGCTATGGAAAAGCTAAAGGAGGATTTCAACAAAGAGCATGCAGATTGGAACACAGAAAAATCCGCTTTGCAGAAAAGGGCCGAGGACGCAGAAGCAGCTCTTAAACCGGTGGTAGATGAACTGACTGGCGTAAAACGGCAGATACATGCCATGACTGCGGCTGTGCTCGGTAAGCATCCTTGCTTTATCCTTTCAACATACCTTCCCATGTGTTGCCGGTTTACTGACATTTGTAATGATGCAGGAACTCGCATTAGTCACCGGCTCGATGTACGAAGAAGTCAAGGCCGCCTTACACGCCGATAGAGCAATTGTATACCGCGGCAACGAATCATCTGCACCGCTTCTCACAATAAGCCGCCCCCGACGTTAATCAAGGATACCTTAGCCAGGCTATCTATGTTGCCTGCCCGGGTAGAAGAGCTAAAGAGATTCGCTGCAAGGGCTGGCGGTTTGACTCCACTAACCCGGGCAAAAGCATGGGTGCCTGATCTTGATCCGGTAGACGTCTTTAAAGGCTACCCAAGCTTAAAAGAAGACGGATCAAAATTTTGCACTGATGATCTCCGCGCCATAAACCGGGAAGTTCGTCCACTGGCTTGTCAACTTGCTGAAGCAGCTGATCTGTCATTTTACCAGGCGAGTTATGACACCAATAACAAACGAGTTGCTGCAACGACTCCTGAGGCTCAAAACCTGATCCCTCCAATCCGTAAGCACACTTATGCCCCTGATGTTGAACCGTCCACCCTTATAAGCGACGAAGCTGTGTTCCAAGCATTAACTTGGATCGACTGGACCACTATTGACTTCCAGCCGCTGGGTAGAGACGAAGATGATGAAACGGTGCAAGATGATCCGCAGCCATCAGGTCTAGCTGTTGGCCAATCATAATCCGGAGGCCGGTTTAGTATTCTACGTGCTGCAACACGTATTTGAGAAAACAATTATCCTTTTGGGCATTGAAACGCCTTGTAATAGACTAGTTAAAACACTTTGTCTGTTATGCCTTCGTGCATATTTATCTGCAACTGATGCGTGCTAATCCACCATGCTTAAGATGTGATGTTCATACTCCATAGCCATTTATTCAAGCTGTTCCTGTTGATAAGAAGCTTAAAGCGCCCTGGTGGTTTACCACCGGTGGGTCATGATACCCAAATATATATATATATATATATATATATATATATATATATATATATATATATATATATATATATATATATATATATATATATATATATGACCAAGGTTTATAACCAAGGTTGTAAAAGATAACCAAATATGGAAATATATGATACCGTGACCTTTAGGTATAATGTTGGCTGACCAACTTTGTAGTGAGGGTAATAACCCTAATCCGGAGTATAAGTAACTCCTGTTATATGATGCCGGTTTACAATAAAGCCGTTCCGAGTTGTGATAAACACCGGTTTATTCCATGAGTGTGACTTTGAGTCAAAACCAGACCGGGCTGATAATCTCCGGATTATAAATTCATCATGCACTGACAACTTGTAATTAACAGCTTAACCGGGTTGATGAACACCGGTTTGAAAACATCACAAATCTTGTCAAAATAAATAAAAACTTAGCAAAAGGCAAATAAAAAACCGTTTGTAGTCGAGGCTTTTCACGGGCTACCAGGCCCCAAATTCGAGGCTTTTCATGGGCTGCTAGGCCACTGAGTTAAACCATTTTTGCAAAGCCTTTTAAGATGGTCCTCAATCCTTAACCAAACATCATTTTAACTTGACAAGTTCAGGGTCTTATTAGAGTAACTTGTCAAAGTTCGATCGGTCATACCAGGTTTACCTGGGCGGAGTAACTTACTTAAAGAGGCAGGCTAACCCGGGGTTTTAGGTGTATACACCAGGCTTCCAAGCCATGGCTTGATAGCCTATTACAAGTGTAGATTCTTAGATCATTTCGACAGCAAAGAATTCCCAAGTAACATTTTGAGCTGTGCTCAGTGGGTGCCTATGCTTGAGTTGCTGTTTTACAACACTCTCTTTGGCCCCGGATTGATTTGGCTTTGAGCCGATCAAGAGGTGTGACTATGGTTCGGATACGACCAAGCCCCCAAGTGATGCTGTGGCATTGCACCGATCAAGAGGTGTAGCTATGGTTCGGATACGACCAAGCCCCCAAGTGATGTAGGTGATGTAACATAAAGCTTTGAGAAGATGAATCAAGGGGTAAACCGGACGCCGCTTTATAAACAGAAGCTCCATGTAACCACACATGATGTAAGAAAAACAACAGATACCCCGCTTTAGCTGAGGTTCCGGTTTATTATATTGATCATAATATATACATTGTCATAATATGTACATAAGCAGAGCCTATGGCTCAAGTATAGTAGGGCCAAAGATGAGCAATATTCCACGGCCGGTTGGTCTCCTCCTCCGACTTACGTGAGTCTTGGCGCTCTCGAACATCGATTAGGTAGTGTGACCCATTGTGTAGATTCTTGCTGACCACAAAGGGTCCTTCCCAAGGGGGGGATAGCTTGTGCATATCCGTCTGATCCTGAATGATTCGAAGCACCAAATCGCCTTCTTGAAAGGTTCTGGTTCTAACCCGACAGCTGTGATAATGACGCAGATCTTGCTGATAAATCGCCGAACGGGCTGCTGCCATGTCACGCTCCTCATCTAACAGGTCAGGAGCTTCTTGCCGTGCCTTCTCGTTGTTAGCTTCAACATATGCCGCTACACGAGGTGAGTCATGACAGATGTCACTAGGAAGAACCGCCTCCGCACCATAAACCATGAAGAAAGGCATGTATCCCGTTGATCTGTTGGGTGTGGTATTGATGCTCCATAACACAGAAGGTAACTCTTCAACCCAACAACCCGGCGTCCATTGGAAAGGAACTATAAGCCGGGGTTTGATGCCTCTCAATATCTCTTGATTGGATCTCTCTGCTTGACCATTGGACTGGGGGTGAGCCATTGAAGATACGTCAAGCCGGATGTGCTCACGTTCACAGAACTCCTTCATGGCACCCTTTGATAGATTGGTACCATTATCTGTGATAATGCTGTGTGGAAAGCCAAACCAGAAGATCACCTTCTTGATGAATTGAACCGCCATAGCTGCATCACATTTACTAACTGGCTCTGCCTCCACCCATTTAGTGAACTTATCAACGACCACCAAAAGGCGGGTCTTCTTGTCCTTGTATCTCTTGAAGGGCCCAACCATATCCAGCCCCAATGTTGCAAATGGCCAAGTAATTGGAATCATCCTCAACTCTTGAGCCGGTACATGAGCCCGTAGTGAGAACTTTTGACAGCCATCACACCTTTTGACTAAATCCTCGGCATCAGCATGAGCCGTTAACCAACAAAAACCATGACGAAACGCCTTGGCCACCAGAGGCTTTGAACCGGCGTGGTGACCACAATCTCCTTCGTGGATCTCACGCAAAATTTCACGGCCTTCTTCAGGAGACACACAGCGTTGAAACGCCCCTGTCACACTGCAATGATGTAAGTCACCATTGATGATAGTCATGGACTTGGACCGCCGGATTATCTGCCTGGCCAAAGTTTCATCCTCTGGTAACTCGCCCCGGTTCATATACGCAAAATATGGAACCGTCCAATCCGGAATAACATAAAGAGCCGCCACCAACTGAGCTTTCGGATCAGGAATAGCCAAATCCTCTTCACCAGGGAGCTTGACGGACGGGTTATGCAGCACATCCAGGAAGACATTAGGTGGAACCGGTTTACGTTGGGAACCCAAACGGCTTAAAGCGTCCGCCGCTTCATTCTTCTGATGGTCCACATGATCCACTTGATAACCTTTGAAGTGACCTGCAACAATATCCACCTCTCGACGATATGCTGCCATGAGTGGGTCCTTGGAGTCCAAAGTGCCGGGCACTTGTTGGGCCACTAGGTCCGAGTCACCGAAGCACTTGACTCGACTTAGGTTCATCTCCTTAGCCATCCGAAGACCATGGAGCAAGGCCTCATATTCAGCTGCATTGTTAGTGCAAGGGAACATTAAACGGAAAACATAACAAAAAATATCACCTCGTGGGGAAGTTAACACGACTCCAGCCCCCGAGCCCTCCAATTGCCTGGGCCCATCAAAATGGATAGTCCAATAAGTATGATCCGGCTTCTCTTCTGGCGCTTGTAGTTCTGTCAAATCATTGATGAAATCCACAAGTGCCTGAGATTTGATCGCTGTTCGGGGTATGTATTTCAACCCGTGAGGCCCGAGCACGATAGCCCACTTAGCAATCCAGCCAGTTGCTTCCCTGTTCTGGATTATATCCCCCAAAGGAGCAGAGCTGACCACCGTTATGGGATGACCTTGGAAATATTGCTTAAGCTTCCGGCTTGCCATGAAAACTCCATACACCAATTTTTGCCAATGCGGGTACCTCTGCTTGGACTCAATAAGTACATCACTGATATAGTAAACCGGCCGCTGAACCGGATATTCCTTTCCTGCCTCCTTGCGCCCCACCACAATAGCCACACTAACAGCCCGGGCGTTAGCTGCCACATATAGCAATAATGTTTCTTTGTCAACCGGAGCAGTGAGAATCGGCGGATTAGCCAGCTGCCGCTTTAAGTCCTCAAATGCTTCATTAGCGCGCGTCCTCGCACGGTTATCCGCTTTCTTGAGATCGATACAAAGGATGGCCTTCTCGCCAAGGCGACTGATAAACTGGCTCAACGCGGCAATCCGGCCTGCCAGGCGTTGAACATCATTGATACACTTCGGTTTGGCCAAAGAGGTGATGGCTTTGATCTTTTCCGGATTAGCTTCAATGCCCCTGTTAGACACCAAAAAGCCCAAGAGCTTGCCTGCCGGTACACCAAAAACACACTTGGCTGGGTTAAGCATCATTTTATAAACCCGCAGGTTATCAAAGGTCTCTTTCAAGTCATCTATCAATGTCTTCTTCTGTCTAGATTTTACCACAATATCATCCACATAAGCATGAACATTGCGGCCGATCTGATTATGAAGACAATTCTGCACACACCGCTGATAAGTCGCCTGGGCACTCTTGAGCCCAAAGTTCATAGACACATAACAGAAGGCTCCAAAAGGAGTTATGAAGGCTGTCTTCTCCTGGTCCTTAACTGCCATTTTGATCTGATGATAACCAGAATATGCATCCAGAACGCTCAAACGCTCGCAACCCGCTGTAGCATCAATGATTTGATCAATACGTGGGAGAGCAAAAGGATATGCTGGGCAAGCCTTGTTGAGATCCGTATAGTCCACACACATACGCCAAGTGCCATTCTTCTTAAGTACTAGCACCGGATTAGCCAACCACTCAGGATGAAACACTTCGATGATAAACCCAGCCGCCAAGAGCCTGGCAACTTCTTCTCCAATAGCCTTACGTCTTTCTTCATTGAACCGGCGGAGAAATTGCTTTACCGGTTTATACTTGGGATCAACATTGAGAGTGTGCTCAGCGAGTTCTCTCGGTACGCCTGGCATGTCAGAAGGCTTCCACGCAAAGATGTCCCGATTCTCACGGATGAACTCGATGAACGCGCTTTACCTTTTCGGATCCAAGTTAGCGCTGATGCTAAACTGCTTGGACGAATCGCCGGGCACGAAGTCAACAAGCTTAGTCTCATCAGTTGATTTAAAGTTCAGTGTCGGATCATGTTTTGTAGTTGGTTTCTTCAATGAAGTCATATCTGCCGGATCAACATTGTCTTTGTAAAACATCAACTCTTCGGTTGCACAAACCGACTCAGCATAAGCTGCATCACCTTCTTCACACTCCAAAGCGATCTTGCGGCTCCCATGCACTGTTATAGTTCCCTTGTGACCCGACATCTTGAGCTGTAGATAGACATAACAAGGTCGTGCCATAAATTTAGCATAAGTTGGCCGTCCAAACAGGGCATGATACGGGCTTCTGATTTTCACCACTTCAAAGGTCAAGGTTTCTGATCTCGAGTCATGCTCGTCTCCAAAAGCCACCTCCATAGCTATTTTACCGACAGGATATGCCGATTTACCAGGCACCACAACATGGAACACCGTATTGGACGGTTTAAGATTTTTATCTGTTAACCCCATGCGACGGAAAGTTTCATAATAAAGGATATTGATACTACTCCCTCCATCCATGAGTACCTTAGTGAACTTATAACCTCCCACCTGAGGCGCCACCACTAATGCCAGATGACCCGGATTGTCAACCCGGGGCGGATGATCTTCTCTACTCCACACGATCGGCTGCTCGGACCAGCACAAGTAACGGGGCACCGCCGGTTCAACGGAGTTCACTACCCTCTTATGAAGCTTCTGATCGCGTTTGCACAAGCTAGTGGTGAAGACATGATACTGCCCACTATTCAACTGCTTTGGGTTGCTCTGATAACCCGACTGCTGTTGTTGCTGCTGATTCCCTTGATGATTATAACCACCTTGATTGCCCTGATTACCTTGATTGTTATGTCCACCCTGATTACCGTGGAAGCCTGAACCGGAATTACCTCCACCATAACCCGGCCCATAAGATCCGGGGACTGAACCGCCACTCGGTCCATGATCATACCGAAAGAGATCAGAATTTTTGAACTCCTGCATGATATAACAATCCTTCCAGAGGTGCGTGGATGGTGTCTCCTTCGTTCCGTGTTTTGGACAAGGCTGGTTCAACAGATAAGACAGTCGGTCCGGGTTAGGACTTGGCCCTCCACCACGCTGGGGAGGTTTACCCTTACGCCGCTGGCCCTTGTCATGTGTGTTGGTACTAGCCACAAAGTCTAAGCTCTGGTCCGCCTTAAGCTTGTCGATGTTTCCATGACCCGCCGGGTTGTTGTGGTGCCCCTTGGCGTTGCCGCTCCTCTTTCCCTTCCCTGTCTTATCATCTCAGACTCGGGATCCTTGGTACTATCAGAGTCGGAATACTTCACTAGAGCGGCCATGAGAGTTCCCATGTCATTACAATGACGTTTTAGCCGTCCCAACTTCAACTTCAGGGGTTCAAACCGGCAATTACCTTCCAATGTTAAAACTGCGGTATCAGCGTTGATGCGGTCCGATGAATGCAAAATCTCCGAAACCCGACGCACCCAACGGGTTGTTGATTCTCCTTCCTCCTGGACATAGGCAGCTAAGTCCACAATTGAGATGGGTTGCTTGCATGTATCCTTGAAATTCTGGATAAACCGGGCTCGCAACTCGGCCCATGACCTGATAGAATTAGCCGGTAAGCTCTTCAGCCAAGTGCGGGCCGTCCCCTCTAGCATCATGGTGAAGTATTTCGCACACGCCGCAGCGTCCACATCTAGCATCTCCATGGCCATCTCATAGCTTTCGACCCATGTCTCAGTGGATAAATCGGCGGTGTAATTCGGCACTTTGCGCGGGCTTTGAAATCCTTGGGCAGACGCACGTTGCGCAGCGCTGGGACGAGACATGGTACTCCCAAAGAGCTAGAAATAACCCCTGGTTCCACCAACGTGGTTGGACGAACCGGAGTAAGCTGACGGGCCTCATGCTGCGCTGCTAACTCGGCCTCCCGATGAGCTCTAGCACGATCCACCACATCCTGAGCATCACCGCCACCACCTGCCGGGTTATGGCCACGGGGCGGATCACGGTTTCGCGCATTGCTTGACACGGCCGGCTCATATATACGCCTATTGTAGCTCCGGCTTGGGCGGGGAGTAGAATGGACCCTCTCACGACTATATGAATAAGCCTCCTGCTGAACCAAAGCTGTCTGAAGAAGCTCCCTCACCCGTCGCATCTCGACTGCCACCGGAGACTCGCCTTTGATCGGGATGGCTGCCAACCCTGAAGCGGCAGCGACAATGTTGTCCATCGGGTTAGAGTAATGACCCGGTGGTGTTGGGACACACTATGTCACAATGTTGTTCTGGCGAGGCGGATCCATCAAACGAGGCTGAACCGGCGCCCCTGCTCCAGGTGCCTCCGCCCGGTTTACCACCGGCGGATTACTGGTCCCTGCTCCTGGGGTATTAAAGAGGTCCCTAGCTTCATAAACCGGCGGCACGTGAGATCGGTACCTCCTCTTCAGGACATCGTTCGACGCACTCTGATCCAGCATAAGTCGGTAAGCCTGTGCATCCAATGCGACCCATTCCGCAGCCATCCTGGTATCCTCTACTGCCAAGTCGGCTTTGGCCTGGGTAATCTAATCATTCACCTTCGCGATTTCCGCATTATGTGCGTCTTGGTCCGCCGGGTTAACCTCCTCCATCAGCGTTGCCAAAGCGTCAAACAAATCAGATAGAACCTGAGCCAGCAGTCGCACAGGGCCTCCTGCCCCGGCCGCTGCCGCTGCTGTTGATCCGGAAATCATCGCCACTACGGTCGAAGAGTGGAGTGCTAGTTGTGTACCGGCCATGAAGATTGCAACCCGGTTCGGCGGATCAAAGGGGTCCGAAATACTGTCGCCATCGGAACTGCCCACAGTCCGGCCATCTTGCAACTGATATAACGATTCGGTCTCTCCAGTCGATGACTCATCATCGGAATAAAACTTCGGTTTCACCACCAGATTCCGATCTATCCTCAGATTCCCCTCCGTGGATGACTCCCATGAAGGCATGCTTCATGACAGGCTTGACCTGGGCATATCTCGCACGCTGAGCCGTTTCGGCGAGGTCGGTGCAGATGTCCGGCTCAGGGCCCGGTTCGCCAATCTTGCCAATGAAAACGTTATGCCACCAAAGGGGACCCGGTACCCATACTCAATTGAGCCGGCCTCGGGGCCCCAGCCTGCATCGTCGATGTAGAGCTTGCCGCAATGACTCTTGGTCATCTGGCCCACAACGTAGCCCTTGAGTCCTTCGAAGCTGCCCTCTAAGAACTTGAAACCATTGTGCGATAGCCCCACGGTGGGCGCCAACTGTCGCGGTTTTGTCACGGCAGATGTCCTAAGGAAAGGACTTAGTCGTGGAGCCATCGCGCGGGTTAGCTTAAAGGGGGTAAAGCGGACAAGGGACACAGAGAGTTTATACTGGTTCGGCCCCTTGCGGTGAAGGTAAAAGCCTAATCCAGTTGTTGTGGAATTGCTAGTGTTTCGATGACCCAGGGAGCGAATATGCTTTGCCTGAGTCTCGAGTTGTTGTCTGTTCTTCTGAACCACCACCGGGTCATCCCCTTATATACATGGGTTGACGCCCGTCGGTTTACAGAATCCCGAGGCCGGCTCATAAACATGTCCGGCTCGGTCTCTACTCTTTCTATCTTACAATACAAGTTTACATATCAATGTCAGTTTATGTCTACAGGCCTTAAACCGGCTTTGGGCCCTGGGCCTTCATAAAGCGTCACCGTCTGTCTTCATGGGCTTCAGATATAGTGAACTACTATGGGGTTAATCCGGCCTCTCCTGGCCGATTTACGCCCAGTGGTAATATCCCCAACAATACCCAAAGGAATTTCAAAATAAACATTTTCAGTAGGTTCAGTAGGTTGAGGAGCAACTCTTTGCTCTAGTGGTCGTGGTAAAGATACCCCAAACAAGCCCCTCAAAGGATTAGTTTCCATAGTAACAAGTGACAGTAAATTTCAGCACATTATATAAATTTTTTCTTACCAAATTCCACTTACCAAAGGCGCTTCTCTCCCCGGAAACGGTGCCAGAAAAGAGTCTTGATGACCCACAAGTGTAGGGGATCTATTGTAGTCCTTTCGATAAGTAAGAGTGTCGAACCCAACGAGGAGCAAAAGGAAATGGCAAGCGGTTTTCAGCAAGGTATTCTCTGCAAGCACTGAAATTATCAGTACCATATAGTTTTGTGAAGGTAATTTGTAACGGGTAACAAGTAACAAGTGTAAATAAAGTGTAGCAAGGTGGCCCAATCCTTTTTGTAGCAAAGGACAAGCCTAGAGAAACTCTTATATGAAGGAAAACGCTCCCGAGGACACTTGGGAATTACCGTCAAGCTAGTTTTCATCACGCTCATATGATTCGCGTTCGGTACTTTGATAATTTGATATGTGGGTGGACCGGTGCTTGGGTGCTTTCCTTCCTTGGACAAGCATCCCACTTATGATTAACCCCTATTGCAAACATCTGCAACTACTAAAGAAGTATTAAGGTAAACCTAACCATAGCATGAAACATATGGATCCAAATCAGCCCCTTACGAAGCAACACATAATCTAGGGTTTAAGCTTCTGTCACTCTAGCAACCCATCATCTACTTATTACTTCCCAATGCCTTCCTCTAGTCCCAAACAATGGTGAAGTGTCATGTAGTCGACGTTAACATGACACCACTAGAGGAGAGACAACATACATCTCATCAAAATATCGAACGAATACCAAATTCACATGACTACTTATAGCAAGACTTCTCCCATGTCCTCAGGAACAAACGTAACTACGCACAAATCATATTCATGTTCATAATCAGAGGGGTATTAATATGCATAATGGATCTGAACATATGATCTTCCACCAAGTAAACCAACTAGCATAACCTACTAGGAGTAATCAACTCTACTAGCAACCCGCAGGTACCAATCTGAGGTTTTGATACAAAGATTGGATACAAGAGATGAACTAGGGTTTGAGAGGAGATGGTGCTGGTGAAGATGTTGATGAAGACTGACCCCCTCCCGATGAGAGGATCGTTGGTGATGACGATGATGATGATTTCCTCCTCCCGGAGGGAAGTTTCCCAGGCAGAACACATCGGCTGAAGCCCTAGATTGGTTCCGCCAAGGTTCCGCCTCGTGGCGGCGGTATTTCGTCCCGAGAGCTTTCTTATGATTTTTTCAAGGGTAGGAGACACCATATAGCCAAAGATGGGCACCGGAGGCCTTCCAGGGGGCCCACGAGGCAGGGGGCGCGCCCAGGAGGGTAGGGCTCGCCCCCACCGTCGTGGATGGTGGGTGGCCCCCCTCTGGTAGTTTCTTCGCTTAGTATTTTTTATTTGTTCCAAAAATGACTTCCGTGGAGTTTTAGGACTTTTGTAGTTGTGCAAAATAGGTCTCTAATATTTTCTCCTTTTCCAGCCCAGAATTCCAGCTATCGGCATTCCCCCTCTTCGTGTAAACCTTGTAAAATAAGAGAGAATATGCATAAGTATTGTGACATAATGTGTAATAACAACCCATAATGCAATAAATATCGATAGAAAAGCATGATGCAAAATGGACGTATCATAGCCCTGGAAGAATTTAGATGAGCAAACAAAATACATATGGTGTTTACAACACTGAAGTATGATGAAGTACAAATACTGAATTTTAGACAGCAGACTGTTGAAATGGAGATATGTGGTGTAGAGTACTGAAGGTTGATGAAGTATGATGCTAAATTTTGGGCAGTAGACCATCGAAACATTGACTGCAGGAAAATGCGGCCGAACATGCAATGTGTAATGTCGTATGGGTTGTTTAGTAGATGAAATCAACTAATGCCGATTCTATAGTACTGGTGGCGAGACAAAATCGGATTGCGGTTTGATGTATTATGTTTTGTTGTCATTTCAGGGTCGAGGATAGGTATTGCAGCACTGTATGCGTGCCCCATGCCCGTATAGGATGACCGCATTAGAGAAATCAGTGCGGTTTTTGTCGAGGCACCTAGGGACAATGTCGTTGTACAAGTTAGGCCTCGGTTTCAATACACTCAAGCGAGGCCTACGATTTCTACAATCTATACTCCTGGGAGAAAGGCTTCGGGATTAGATATGGGAAGAGCAGGCTAAATGTTAACCGGACAAAATGCATGCAGGAGATCGTTGTGGTTGCGCAGTATGCTCCTTTTCAGATGAGGTTTCTCAATGTATGCATATCTGTCTTGGTGTTATCTCACACTTGGTGACATGAACTTATTGCAGGGGAAACCAATAGTGGAGAATACTCGGTCATGCCACTGCGGATGTCATGCCCTTATAAGATTGTTGCGGTCGAAAGACAATGGGTGGTACATAGCGGAGCACAGAGAGCAGCACAAGCATGCATTGTCCAACACCTATGTCCAGACATTGCACTGGCCATCACATAAGCACATCGACGTGTACATCAGGGATCTGGTGAAGCAGCTGCGGGAGAACAATGTGAACCTATCCAAAGTCGACAACATTATTGGTAGTTTCTTTGGGCGGATGGAGAATGTACTGTTCACAAAGAGAGCTATCAGGAACTTGTGTGGCAAAATCAGCCATGACCAGCCAGAGGATGATGTTAAGAAGAAAATGGAGGTGTTTCAGGAAATTGGTGCTCAAGATCAGCAGTTCACATACAGGGTACAGGATGACAAAGAGGGGAGGATAAGCAGTCTGATGCGAGCGAACGGAAACAACCGACTTCAGTATACCTTCTTTAGGGATGTAGTTATTTGGACACCACTTACCGAACTAATCTTTATGATATGCCATTTGGGTTATTTGTCGGTGTGAACAACCATTTCCAGAGCATAATACTTGCTGGTGTGCTGGTGAGGGATGAGAAGCAAGAGACATTTGAGTGGGTGTTCTCTGAATTTGTGAGGATGATGGGCGGCACTCCCCCCCCCCCCCCGCCGCAAAATTCTAACAGGTAAGTTTTGAGTTATTCAAAAATCTGAGCATGGTAAACATATTTTTGAATGATGATAAATGTGGACGGCACACTTGCTGATTGAATAAAACCTGCTTACCGTGCAATGGAAATTGCCATAGAGAATGTGTTGCCAAACACAGCACACAGGTGGTGCAAGTGGCACGTGTTGAAGAAGGCAAAGGAGTCCTTGGGTCCGCTGTACTCAAAGAAGAGTTACTTTCAGGCAGAGTTCCACAAAGTTATTAACCACATGATGACAATTGACGAGTTTGAGGAAGAAAGATGCTTATCGAGAAGTACAACCTACGAGCTCATAACTACATGACCAATCTGTACGAGATCCGACACAAATGGGTGAAACCGTACTTCAAAGGAGTGTTTTGCACGGAAATGACTAGTACTCAACGAGGTGAAAGCGCCGAACCACATGTTGAAGAACTATGCCCCCTGGTGCCCTATGCACATGTTTGTGAGGCAATACATGATTCTACTGATTCGACAGAGAAACTGAGGAAAATTATGAGGAGAAACGATCCAGAATTGTAAGGACATTCTCGGTTTTACCCGATTACTTTGCTAATATCAAATTGGTTTGTTGCAGGGCAGGCCTCTTCTACAAGCAAACATGGCTACTGTAAAGACATGCTGGACATATTTACACGAGAGCTATGTTTGAACAGTTTAGCCATATCATATACGAGTGTGGTGCTTACCAGGTGGAAGAGGTTGAGAAAGGGAAAACTTATGTTGCCATACATACTGATGCAGCACGGAGAGAGAAGTGGTGCAGGATTTCATACAAGGTGACCGTTGTGGAAGGTGTCGACAAATTCGACAGAGAGTGCGGCCTCACATGGACCTCCTCTACAACCATGTTCAAGGTGTCACTAATGTAAAACGATTGGTGGTTTATCCTGAAAAGATATTAGCTTACTATGATTATGACATATGTGGTGGCTGCAGGTACTGGACTTCATCCGCAAAACAGAAATTCCAAAGAAACACATAATGAAGAGGTGGACAAGAGATGCTGGACGCCCCGCCTCCACATCTGAGCCAGTATCAGCGAGACAATGCCGACAAGAATAACCCATTTAGTTATCGCCATTTTTAAGATGTATATGCATGCAATGGAGCTTGTTCGGATGGGGGACGCAAGTGTTCAGGCGTATGAGCACCTAATGAAGTTGTTCAAGGGATGCGCTGAAGAAATGAAGCCATTTGCAGATATTAGAGACGGCCTTGGACTTGAAGACAGGATAGCTGAAAATGGTGTGGTCGTAAACAAGGAAGAAACCATTGGAGATCAGGCTAGTGGTGGCCTAAAAAGGAGCACACCAAACGGAAATGATGGTGTGCACTCAGCAAATGAATCGGGCAATGTCATGGCTGGGTTGTTGCTTCCGGAAAAGAGGAAGGAAATGGGAAGGGCTACGACAAGCAGAGAGAAGGCTTTATATGAAGGTCTCAGTAAGAGAACAAGATTCTGCACGATTTGCCGCCGACAAGGGCACAAGCGGACAACGTGCCCTGACCGTGGAGACATCCCAAAATAGCCACGGAAACCCGCAAGATGCAAAAACTGTGGGGTCGAAGGTTATAGGCGAAATACCTGCCACAAAGTAGGGCAGATTTGGATGAAAAAATGATGTAATATCCTGTTGTAGGTGCGTGATATGCAAACTGAAAATGTAAGCTTATACCACTATGAGTGGATGGCCTGAACCTGTAATATGCACGACAAAATAAATTTGTGTGTGGGAAATTGTGATTGCTAATATGCAAGACCTGCTAACTGGGAGGAGCACCATGTCATGTAGTTATGAAAAAGCAGCGATGCAAATATAAAGTGATGTGCAAATTAATATTGTGCACGCACACTCTGCTAAATGGTGGTCGCCTTGAGATATAAACTGATATGGGTTCGGCTGCTAGCCTGATGACGGGCCTGATTTGATGTCTGAATCTAATACAGCTCAACACCTGTCACCACAGTAGCGCCATGCGTGTTCAAATTTTAAGTCGCTAGAGCGGGATGCCGTGGGTGCTGGTCTACATATAGGGAGGGGCTGGGTGTGTGGCTTTGCATAGAGCTAAAGTACAAGGAAGAACCAACCTGAGAGGAGGTGCCCGTATGGATGGAAATGCTGTCTTACACGATGGATCAGGTATCACCAACTCGAAGGAGTGTTTGCTTGGTGGACTGCCGGAGTCGGAGGTAAATCTCAAACTTATTAAGAAACTGCAATTAGATAGTGTGAATAACATCGCCAATGCACGCCAGGAAGGTGCAACTTCGGAATCGTTAGTGAATCAAGAAGCAGAATCTGAGCAGAGCACCGCCGCGCATTCTGTTGTGTCTTCCTTCTCGGAACCTGGAAGTAGAAATGGTTGTGTATTTTAGTCGATCTAAGCATGGATTCGTGCTGATTCAGTGTGTGGGTTAGCTGCAGGACACCGATCATCATGAGACTGGAGTGCAGAGCATGAGCATATAGAGGAGGACGGGCTGCCGACTTCTTGCTATCCCATCGAAGGCTATGGCAATCATGATCCTGACGATGAAGACCTGCATGAGGAGAGTGGACAAAACAAAGAAAGGGAGATGGATGATGATGCAGTTGAAGAGTGTAGTAGCTTTGGAGAAAAACGCTGTAGGTTCATGCGTTTAGAGGAAACTAAATAATGTCATGTGGGTAATGACGTCATTACATGGTGTTTGGAAGATATGTAGAACTGAATCATGAGTGTGAGGAATCAAAAATATGCTCCATGTAGACTTGTGTTTGATAACAAGGTGTTGCACTACAAAAAAAGGACACTTACATGATGATACGTGTTTGTCACAGTAGGTCGTGTTTTTTGTCATGCATGTACATCCATGACAAATTTATGACAGAATCAAGATAGTCATACGTGTGCTGTCGTAGAAGTGTTCCATGACATTACCAAAATTATCATCATGGAAGTGTCCACTTCCATGACAATAAATCGCGCGTCACAGAAGTGCTTTCGTCAAGGGTGACCGACACGTGGCATTCACCGTAACGGAACGCTGTTAAGCTATTGGGTGCGGTTTTGGATCAGATAACCCGTTAACAACCCCGACCAATGGGGATTTTCCACGTGAAAAATCATCATTGGCTGGTGGAAACACGTGTCGGCTCACCGATGGGACAAATGTTATCTACTCATTGGACCCAAAACGCCCATGATACGTCGACACGTGGCACGAACCAACAGTGGCCCATAAAGTTTAAATGGGCCGGCCCAACTAAAGGCCCACAAGATTTTGCGGCCCATAATGGGATGGCCCAGCTAAAGGCCCACAAGATTTTGCGGGCCATAATGGGCGCCTGTAAAGGCCCACAAGATTTTTGTGCGCCATAATGGGCGGCCTGTGAAGGCCCACAAGATTTTTGTGGACCATAATGGGCCGGCCCAGCTAAAGGCCCATGAGATTTCGCCGACATCAATGGGCCGGCCTAGCTGTAGGCCCACAAGATTTTGAGGACCCTAGTAGGCCGGCCCATTAACTGGCTGCCATGTTTTTGGCCAAATGCCGGCCCATATTTGATCCGGTCCATTAATGGCCTGCCACGTTCCAGGCCTAATAATGGCCCATATGAGATCCGGCCCGTTAAAAGCCTACCACCTTCTGGGCCAAATTACGGCCCAGATCAGGTTCAGCCCTTTAAGAGCCTTTGGGCTAAATTATGGCCCATATCAGATTCGGCCCGTCAACTGGACGCTACGCTTTTGGGCCCATTTTGCAACACTGCATCTTAACTTCACTCATGTAGCCCCCAAGGGCCGGTTTAACTATATAAAGATGAACCGGGACTTTTAAAAGATTGCTCGGATCAGAACTTGGAGTAAAATATACATTAGCCCCCAAGTGCCAAGAGTAATACTTGTATTATGCTTGGGACTTTGTAGGAATTTCCAAGAACAAGCAAATATGCATTAGCCCCCAAGTATCAAGTGCATAACTTGTTATGTGCTTGGTACTTCAATCATGTAGCATCAACTCATTATACTTCTATCTGTTATAGGCTGAACTGAGCAAAAAGGAAGCTCTAATCGCCGATCCGCAAGAGAACATCAAATCCCAGCAAGCTGAAACCTCCAAGGCAAAGGATGAACTGACTAGCGCTTTAGCCGCTATGGAAAAGCTAAAGGAGGATTTCAACAAAGAGCATGCAGATTGGAACACAGAAAAATCCTCTTTGCAGAAAAGGGCCGAGGACGCAGAAGCAGCTCTTAAACCGGTGGTAGATGAACTGACTGGCGTAAAACGGCAGATACATGCCATGACTGCGGCTGTGTTCGGTAAGCATCCTTGCTTTATCCTTTCAACATACCTTCCCATGTGTTGCCGGTTTACTGACATTTGTAATGATGCAGGAACTCGCATTAGTCACCTGGGCTCTGATGTACAGAAGAAGCTGAAGGCCGCCTACACGCTGATAGAGCAATTGTATACCGGCGGACAATGAATCATCTGCACCGCTTCTCACAATAAGCCGCCCCCGACGTTAATCAAGGATACCTTAGCCAGGCTATCTATGTTGCCTGCCCGGGTAGAAGAGCTAAAGAGATTCGCTGCAAGGGCTGGCGGTTTGACTCCACTAACCCGGGCAAAAGCATGGGTGCCTGATCTTGATCCGGTAGACGTCTTTAAAGGCTACCCAAGCTTAAAAGAAGACGGATCACAATTTTGCACTGATGATCTCCGCGCCATAAACCGGGAAGTTCGTCCACTGGCTTGTCAACTTGCTGAAGAAGTTGATCTGTCATTTTACCAGGCGAGTTATGACACCAATAACAAACGGGTTGCTGAAACGACTCCTGAGGCTCAAAACCTGATCCCTCCAATCCGTAAGCACACTTATGCCCCTGATATTGAACCGTCCACCCTTATAAGCGACGAAGCTGTGTTCCAAGCATTAACTTGGATCGACTGGACCACTATTGACTTCCAGCCGCTGGGTAGAGACGAAGATGATGAAACGGTGCAAGATGATCCGCAGCCATCAGGTCTAGCTGTTGGCCAATCATAATCCGGAGTAAGCTGACGGGCCTCATGCTGTGCTGCTAACTCGGCCTCCCGATGAGCTCTAGCACGATCCACCACATCCTGAGCATCACCGCCATCACTTGCCGGGTTATGGCCACGGGGCGGATCACGGTTTCGCGCATTGCTTGACACGGCCGGCTCATATATACGCCTGTTGTAGCTCCGACTTGGGCGGGGAGTAGAATGGACCCTCTCACGACTATATGAATAAGCCTCCTGCTGAACCAAAGCTGTCTGAAGAAGCTCGCTCACCCGTCGCATCTCGACTGCCACCGGAGACTCGCCTTCGATCGGGATGGCTGCCAGCCCTGAAGCGGCAGCGACAATGTTGTCCATCGGGTTAGAGTAATGACCCGGTGGTGTTGGGACACACTATGTCACAATGTTGTTCTGGCGAGGCGGATCCATCAAACGAGGCTGAACCGGCGCCCCTGCTCCAGGTGCCTCCGCCCGGTTTACCACCGGCGGATTACTGGTCCCTACTCCTGGGGTATTAAAGAGGTCCCTAGCTTCATAAACCGGCGGCATGTGAGATCGGTACCTCCTCTTCAGGACATCGTTTGACGCACTCTGATCCAGCATAAGTCGGTAAGCCTGTGCATCCAATGCGGCCCATTCCGCAGCCATCCTGGTATCCTCTACTGCCAAGTCGGCTTTGGCCTGGGTAATCTGATCCTTCACCTTCGCGATTTCCGCATTATGTGCGTCTTGGTCCGCCGGGTTAACCTCCTCCATCAGCGTTGCCAAGGCGTCAAACAAATCAGATAGAACCTGAGCCAGCAGTCGCACAGGGCCTCCTGCCCCGGCCGCTGCCGCTGCTGTTGATCCGGAAATCATCGCCACCGCGGTCGAAGAGTGGAGTGCTAGTTGTGTACCGGCCATGAAGATTGCAACCCGGTTCGGCGGATCAAAGGGGTCCGGAATACTGTCGCAATCGGAACTACCCATAGTCCGGCCATCTTGCAACTGATATAACGATTCGGTCTCTCCAGTCAATGACTCATCATCGGAATAAACGTCGGTTTCACCACCAGATTCCGATCTATCCTCAGATTCCCCTCCGTGGATGACTCCCATGAAGGCACGCTTCATGACAGGCTTGACCCGGGCATATCTCGCACCCTGAGCCGTTTCGGCGAGGTCGGTGCAGATGTCCGGCTCAGGGCCCGGTTCGCCAATCTTGCCAATGAAAACGTTATGCCACCAAAGGGGACCCGGTACCCGTACTCAATTGAGCCGGCCTCGGGGCCCCAGCCTGCATCGTCGATGTAGAGCTTGCCGCGATGACTCTTGGTCATCTGGCCCACAGCGTAGCCCTTGAGTCCTTCGAAGCTGCCCTCTAAGAACTTGAAACCATTGTGCGATAGCCCCACGGTGGGCGCCAACTGCCGCGGTTTTGTCACGGCAGATGTCCTAAGGAAAGGACTTAGTCGTGGAGCCATCGCGCGGGTTAGCTTAAAGGGCGTAAAGCGGACAAGGGACACAGAGAGTTTATACTGGTTCGGCCCCTTGCGGTGAAGGTAAAAGCCTAATCCAGTTGTTGTGGAATTGCTAGGGTTTCGATGACCAGGGAGCGAATATGCTTTGCCTGAGTCTCGAGTTGTTGTCTGTTCTTCTGAACCACCGCCGGGTCATCCCCTTATATACACGGGTTGACGCCCGTCGGTTTACAGAATCCCGAGGCCGGCTCATAAACATGTCCGGCTCGGTCTCTGCTCTTTCTATCTTACAATACAAGTTTACATATCAATGTCAGTTTATGTCTACAGGCCTTAAACCGGCTTTGGGCCCTGGGCCTTCATAAAGCGTCACCCTCTGTCTTCATGGGCTTCAGATATAGTGAACTACTATGGGGTTAATCCGGCCTCTCCTGGCCGGTTTACGCCCAGTGGTAATATCCCCAACAATACCCGAAGGAATTTCAAAATAAACATTTTCAGTAGGTTCAGTAGGTTGAGGAGCAACTGTTTGCTCTATTGGTCGTGGTAAAGATACCACGAACAAGCCTCTCAAAGGATTAGTTTCCATAGTAACAAGTGACAGTAAAATTCAGCACATTATATAAATTTTTTCCTACCAAATTCCACTTACCAAAGGCGCTTCACTCCCCGGAAACGGTGCCAGAAAAGAGCCTTGATGACCCACAAGTGTAGGGGATCTATTGTAGTCCTTCCGATAAGTAAGAGTGTCGAACCCAACGAGGAGCAGAAGGAAATGACAAGCGGTTTTCAGCAAGGTATTCTCTGCAAGCACTGAAATTATCGGTACCATATAGTTTTGTGAATGTAATTTGTAACGGGTAACAAGTAAAAAGTGTAAATAAAGTGCAGCAAGGTGGCCCAATCCTTTTTGTAGCAAAGGACAAGCCTAGAAAAACTCTTATATGAAGGAAAACGCTCCCGAGGACACTTGGGAATTATCGTCAAGCTAGTTTTCATCACGCTCATATGATTCGCGTTCGGTACTTTGATAATTTGATATGTGGGTGGACCGGTGCTTGGGTGCTTTCCTTCCTTGGACAAGCATCCCACTTATGATTAACCCCTATTGCAAGCATCCGCAACTACTAAAGAAGTACTAAGGTAAACCTAACCATAGCATGAAACATATGGATCCAAATCAGCCCTTTTAAGCAACGATAAACTAGGGTTTAAGCTTCTGTCACTCTAGCAACCCATCATCTACTTATTACTTCCCAATGCCTTCCTCTAGTCCCAAACAATGGTGAAGTGTCATGTAGTCGACGTTAACATGACACCACTAGAGGAGAGACAACATACATCTCATCAAATATCGAACGAATACCAAATTCACATGACTACTTATAGCAAGACTTCTCCCATGTCCTCAGGAACAAACGTAACTACGCACAAATCAACTCTACTAGCAACCCACATGTACCAATCTGAGGTTTTGATACAAAGATTGGATACAAGAGATGAACTAGGGTTTGAGAGGAGATGGTGCTGGTGAAGATGTTGATGAAGACTGACCCCCTCCCGATGAGAGGATCGTTGGTGATGATGATGATGATGATTTCCTCCTCCCGGAGGGAAGTTTCCCAGGCAGAACATGTCCGCTGAAGCCCTAGATTGGTTCCGCCAAGGTTCCGCCTCGTGGCGGCGGTGTTTCGTCCCGAGAGCTTTTTTATGATTTTTTCCAGGGTAGGAGACACCATATAGCCAAAGATGGGCACCGGAGGCCTTCCAGGGGGCCCACGAGGCAGGGGGCGCGCCCTGGAGGGTAGGGCCCGCCCCCACCGTCGTGGATGGTGGGTGGCCCCCCTCTGGTAGTTTCTTCGCTCAGTATTTTTGATTAGTTCCAAAAATAACTTCCGTGGAGTTTTAGGACTTTTGTAGTTGTGCAGAATAGGTCTCTAATATTTTCTCCTTTTCCAGCCCAGAATTCCAGCTATCGGCATTCCCCCTCTTCGTGTAAACCTTGTAAAATAAGAGAGAATAGGCATAAGTATTGTGACATAATGTGTAATAACAGCCCATAATGCAATAAATATCGATAGTAAAGCATGATGCAAAATGGACGTTGAGGGAGTCCTGGATTAGGGGGTGTCCGGACAGCCGGACTACCATCATCAGCCGAACTATCATTTGCCGGACTGTCATCATCGACCGGACTCCAAGACTATGAAGATAGAAGATTGAAGACTTCCCCCCGTGTCTGGATGGGACTTTCCTTTGCGTGGAAGGCAAGCTTGGCGATATGGATATGTAGATCTCCTACCATTGTAATCGACTCTATGTAACCCTAGCCCTCTCCGGTGTCTATATAAACCGGATGGCTTTAGTTCGTAGGACAACAATCACAACAACTCTTACAATCATACCATAGGCTAGCTTCTAGGGTTTAGCCTCCTTGATCTCGTGATAGATCCACTCTTGTAAACATCCACAATATCAATATCAATCAAGCAGGACGTAGGGTTTTACCTCCATCAAGAGGGCCCGAACCTGGGTAAACATCGTGTCCCTTGTCTCCTGTTACCATCCGCCTAGACGCACAGTTCGGGACCCCCTACCCGAGATCCGCCGGTTTTGACATCGACATTGGTGCTTTCATTGAGAGTTCCTCTGTGTCGTCACCGATAGGCTTAATGGCCTCTTCAATCAACAACGACGCAGTCCAGGGTGAGACTTATTCTCCCCGGACAGATCTTCGTATTCGGCGGCTTCGCACTGCGGGCCAACTCGCTTGGCCATCTGGAGCAGATCGAAAGCTATGCCCCTGGCCGTCAGGTCAGGTTTGGAAGCCTAAACTTCACAGCCGATATCCGCGGGGACTTGATCCTCGACGGATCTGAGCCACACCGAAGCGTGCCGCTGTCACGAGGGCATGACCTAACTCGCCGCCGGACAACACCTTGGAGGCCGCACGCGGATCCGCTCCGACTCTTAGTCCGGAGCCGATCGCTCGAATCGAGGACGGATGGCTGGACACCGCCTCGGGAGCCGCAATTCCTACAGCGATGGAGCCGAACACTTACCTCATCCCGCATAAAGCCCATGACTCCGAGGTGCCGGACTCCCTGCCGGACTCCGCACCTCCTGTGCTCCTACCAGTCGAATCCGATTGGGCGCCGATCATGGAATTCACCGCCGCGGACATCTTTCAGCACTCGCCCTTCGGCGATATCATAAATTCATTGAAGCATCTCTCGCTATCCGGAGAGCCCTGGCCGAACTACGGGCAGGACGGTTGGGACGCGGACGACGAAGAAATTCAGATCCCACCCACCACCCACTTCGTAGCCACTGTCGACGATTTAACCGACGTACTCGACTACGACTCCGAAGACATCGACGGTATGGATGACGATGCCGAGACTACTAAGAACCAGCGCCACGGACACCGGAAGACCACCTCGTCATACATATACATGGTGGACACCCCGAAGGGAAGCGATAACGAGGAACAACGGGACGCGGCAGAGGATAATCTCGCCGATAAAGAACCAAAATGGCGATGTAAACGCCGCCCTAAGTCCCGCCTCGATCAAAGCAGCCTTCCTAACGACCCAGCGATAGAGCAGGGCAGCCAGCGGATGACGAACAGGACGAGCCGGATAGTCAACCCCTTCACGGAGCAATCAACAGTCCGGCCACAACACCAGAGCATAAGAACATACGCAAAAAACTAGTCGCCACTGAAAGAAGTTTGAAGAAGGCGAAACGGAAGCTCAAAACAGCAGAAGACACGCTCAGAATGAAGTGGAGCAAAGTATTCAAGACCGAACACAAATATGGCAATGGCCATCAAACCAAGAGCTACCCGAAGCGCAAGTTGCTGCCAGAATTTGACGAGGAAGCCATCGAGCCTTCACAGTCAAAAAATAAAGAGGCCACCCGGCCGGATAGACGGCCAGATGACAGGCCCAAAGCGACAAACGGGGCTGCACACAAGCCGAATTATAATCCTGGTAAAACGGACGGCCCAACTAGATCCATCTACGGGCCAAAAAAGAGGACCCTAGGAAGTAACACACCACGACAAGTGTTCGAAGACAACGGCACACCCAAATACAGGGGCGCCGCACACCCGCTATGTTTCACCGATGAGGTGCTGGATCATGAATTTCCAGCAGGTTTTAAACCCATAAACATAGAGGCATACGACGGCACAACAGACCCCGGAGTCTGGATAGAAGACTACATACTACACATACACATGGCTAGAGGAGATGATCTCCACACCATAAAATACCTACCCCTCAAGCTCAAAGGGCCAGCTCGGCATTGGCTCAAAGGCCTCCCAGAAAATACTGTTGGAAGTTGGGAAGAGCTTGAGGACGCGTTTAGAGCAAATTTTCAAGGGACTTATGTCCGCCCTCCGGATGCAAACGATTTGAGCCATATAACCCAATAGCCCGGAGAATCAGCGCGCAAATTCTGGAACAGGTTCCTTACCAAAAAGAACCAAATAGTCGACTGTCCCGACGCAGAAGCCCTAGCAGCTTTTAAACACAACGTCTGTGATTTAATGGCTTGCCGTACACCTCAGCCAAGAGAAGCCAAGAACAATGGCCGCGCTAACAAGCCATCATGCGCTTTATGCTAGGAGAAGACAGCTGGCTAGCAAGATGCAGCACTAGCGACCCGAGTACATCCGAGATCAGAGATGGAAACGGAAAATCACGGCGCAGAAAGGATCAGCGCCGGAATAAAGAAAAAAGCCCGCAGGGCACGGCGGTCAACGCCGGATTCAAAAGCTCGCGGCCGAACAATACAACACGGCCTCTTAATGAGAACAGAGACGAGCTATCAAATTTAAACAAAATTTTAGATCGGATATGTCAAATCCACAGTACCTCCGGAAGGCCTGCAAACCATACCAACCGAAATTGTTGGGTTTTTAAACAGTTCGGCAGACTCAACGCCGGACACAAGGGGCTCGATGCGCCAAACGAGGACAATGATGAGCCCCACCAGCAGAGCACCGGAAGTCAAAAGACTTTCCCACAAGAAGTCAAAACAGTAAACTCGCTTCACGTGATAGTACGGAAAGCCAACACGGCACTCGCCAAGACAAGTGTCGGACGATCCACTCCAGTGGACCGAGATTGGATGTAAAAACCAATCACTTTCGACCACCTGGATTAGTCCAGAAGTATCCGGAACGCAGGATAGACTGCCCTGATATCGGATCCCACAATAGGCGGACTGCACTTAACGCAGGTGTTGATGGACGGCGGCAGTGACTTAAACCTGCTATATCCGGACACAATCCGCAAATGGGGATAGACCCTATTACAACTCGGCATAGCCGCACTTCCTTCAAAGGAGTGGCGCCAGGCCCTTAAGCCAGCTATCAAGCACCACGGGATGGGAAGCTCTCGTCCGCTTCAAATGCAATACCACATTACGCGTCTCTTACGCTTGAAACGCCCGGTCCACGTGGCATCATTTCATTAAAAGGTCGCTTGAGACCCCGGACACGGCTGGACGAGTCCGGAATAAATAAGCTAGGGGCTACCTAGCCGCACATTCCTTCACAAGGGTTTGCACATATAAGCCATAATGAGCTAGCATAGGCTCAGCTTCCTTAATCCCTATTTTCAATTTTTATGCACTTTCTCGCACGATTTCTTTTCCAACCAAGTTCTTCTCTTTTTACAGATGAACAGCGTGCACACCCGTCCAGGATACGGCACAACGGAGACACAGGCGCAGACGTGCAGTAGGGACCCGTTGCAAGGACTCTTTTCGACTAAGACCCTCGTAAACCTTTCTTCTGTCTCTTGTTGCTATAATCCCTGGTTTATCATTATAACCAGAGTGGAGACTAGCGTTTTGGGATCGGCCGCGCCAGAAGAATCTGCCCGTACCTGGACACAAGGGGCTTAGGGCTTTGTTTTTGCCTGCTATTATAAAGACCGAACACCTTCGGGAGTGTTCGGCGTCTCGAGTTAGGCCTTATATGCATCAGCTCCGAATCATGTCTTTGGTCAAATATTGGGTTTGCCCGGCTCTTGTGTTTTGCTGCCTTACGCTCCGATCATCGGCTAACGCGCTCCGGAGAACTCTCGCGATTGTGCCCCAGTTCGCCGGGCGAGCACCTCAAGAGAGAAAGCCAAAACTGACTCGTCATGATACAGCGAGAGACTGGTCAACCACTCGATCGACTATGGGAATGTTAAGATTCCTCCGCTTTGACGAAGGGCCGCTTTCGCCAGGCACATATGCGCCCGAATTGAGAGCGCGGTGCCCCTGTGGCTATGTCGTCGAGCCCCACTCGAACTCCATGGCTAAGTGAAAGTGATAAAGCATTATAGTCCGGTTGCCTCGTTTGCTACGCTACCACCTCCTTTACAGGACCGAGACGTCGGATTAACTGTGAAAACGCGCTATTTTTTGCGAACACCCCCGCACCTTGTGCGTGGGGGCTGAAGCCGACGACTGCCATCTTTCAGGTTATACACACGTATACATGAACGGCCGCAGAGGAGATACTCTATTACTTGAACGCACAAGTATAAAAGGCACTTACATCATAAATATCATTTTACAAACGTTCATTTGAACATAACATTTTTTGAGCACTGCGACTCTATTACACGAGCACCATGCAGCACTTCGCCAAAATAGTGCTCGGCGGGTAACCGTTTATCATCCGAACCCGGGGTCGCAACAGCGGTGGCATCCATCTCTGTCCAATGTGTCTTCACACGGGCGAGCGCCATCTGCGCACCCTCTATGCAGGCCGACCGCTTCATCGCCTTGATATGCGGCACCGCCCCAAGAAATTGCTGCAACAAGCCAAAGTAACTCTTGGCTTGGGCCTATCCGCCAGATATGGGTCACTATATCCGCTATAGCAAGCCCGACAACCTACTTAGCTCAGCCCATTCGGCCAAACGGTCGGTCAGCGGAAGTGAACGCTCCAGACTATGGAATTGAGACCAAAACAGCTCTTCCGTCTTGTGCTCCTTCTGACTCCGAAAATGCACAACGGCATCCGCCGCACTCGCTGCTAAGTCCATATAAGGGTCCTCTGAACCCCACAGTTGGCCCAGCTGAGCATACTTTGGATCCGTAAACCTTCGGCGCAGCAGAAAGGGCTTACCAGCTACAATATCTCCGGCCTGGCGCAGCTCCTCCTTTATAGCCCGCATTGCAGAGCGGGCATCCTTGGCTTCGGCGGTGGCCTTCTCCAGGTCTTCTTGCTCCGCTAGGCGCTCCTTCACAAGAGCCTCATTGCGGTCGGTAGCATCTTTTAACTTCACAGCCATTTCGGCTATTTTTTCCCTGCTCCTGCAGCAGCGCGCCCTTTCGCCGCTTAACTCTCGATCGCCTTCGAGGCCGCCAGATTACTCCTTCTGGCCTGCTCCTTGGCTTGAGCAAGTTCGCCCAAGACTCTCCACGGCAGCGGCACTATCTGCATTTCACGCACATATTGTAAGGAGTTGGCTTCGGCCCCCTTACCACGTGACCGCACAGTAACACTTACCTTGTGACTCATCAAGTCGCCTGTTGATCAGCGCGATGTCTTCATCCGCCACATCGAGTTACCGCTTTAATTCAGCAACTCCATCAGTCGGGCTGGCCCCCGGACGACCCACCACCTGCATCGGCATGACGGGAATTTAAACCTGCGATTTTGATCCTCGGCACGCTATCGATATCGACAACCTACCGAGTCTCAGGGGATACTATCTATACATGGCGCATTCTATATGCACAACTGTTAAAAGGTGTGTCATTTTTACGTACCTCGAATCCCGCCAGTAAACTCCTGACGGCATCATGCAATCCGCCTTCGGCGGATGCAATCCTTTCAATCACCATGCTCATCAATGCATGCTGATCTTCTGAGATAGACACCTTCTCAAGCAGATCCTTCAGCCGTACACCAGTTGGCGCCGAACTATCCGGCTTTGCCACACCCGGGCTCCTCCGTGGCGATTTACACTTCAGGCTCGTCCGCCCTATCCGACGGCGCCCCGGACGGAGGTGTCTCGCTCTCCATCATCTCCGGAAGAAGGTCCCCCGAAGACGAGCCCATTTGCGAAGGACGGAGATCCGAACTACAAGGTAAACACTTTAGTTATCCTCAGAAGCACAAATAGGGATGTCCCTTATTGCAAAACTCCTTTCTTTCTACTTACGGCTCACTGGAGGGCTGACTCATTAAGGGAGATTGTGCGGCGGGCCTCCCGGACGCAGGACCTCCGGCGAAGATTTCTTCCCCGCTTAGGGCTTTGCCCCGGTCCTCTGAGGCAGTCCTCTTCTCCCCTTGGAGGAGGGATTCTTGATCCCCCTCTTCAAGAGCCTTCTTAGGTGGGGCAGTAGCTTCTCGCTTTCTCCTTCGCCTTCCTCTGAAGGCGCAACCTCCAACATCCGGACCAGCACGGATCCGCGTGGTCTCGGGAGGGGGGCCGGACACCGATCAATTTTGCTTCCGCTATCCACTCCTGTGTAGAAGGAGATCGGTCATAAGGCGGGTCATCGAAAGGCAAACAAACAGATGTCCGGACTTGGAACTACTTACTTGGGTGTCCGGCGATTGCAGCTTAGTCCAGCATCTCGGTCAATTCGGACGCACCTCTTGCGATCCAAGAATAAGTTATACATCTCCAAGGGTGTCATACCCATGAAGTGTTGAAGAATCCGTGGGCCCTCCGGATTGAACTCCCATAGCCGGAGAGGACGGCGCTTGCAGGCAGGAGGCGCCTAATTAGCATAACCTGCATCACCACCACCATATCGATCTCCTCGTTAAGAGATCTCGAATCGGCCCTGCAATAGGGGCACGCCCTTTGACGGCCCCCAATTCAGCCCTTGGTTGACCCACGACATCAATCGCTGTGGAGGTCCCGGGCGGAATAGGGCGGCGGCTTTGTTTGCGCCCCTCGAACGGTAATATAGAACCACTCTTGCTGCCACAGGCCGAGCTCCTCTTGAAGGAGCCAGCAGGCCACGGGCATCGGCCCTCCTACTTATGGTCGCCCGCCACACTCCGCTTGACGCCCCCCGATCATCTTCGGCGCCACATTGAAGGTCTTCAGCCACAGACCAAAGTGAGGGGTGACGCGGAGGAAGGCTTCACAGATGACAATGAATGCGGAGATATGGAGGATGGATTCCGGAGCCAAATCGTGGAATTCCAACCCATAATAAAACATGAGCCCTCTCACAAAAGGATCCATCGGGAAGCCTAAACCCCGACGGAGGTGGGATACAAAAACGACATACTCGCCGGGCTCGGGGGTGGGGATGGCTTGCCCGTCGGCAGGCAGCCTGTGCGAAATCTCAAAAGACAGGTACTTGGCATCCCGCAGCTTTAGCACGTCCTCCTCCGTGACAGAGGAGGGCATCCACCGGCCCTAGAGGTCGGAACCGGACATCGTTGAAGGTCCGAAGCGCTCGAATCTGGAGCTCTAGGTGCTGGAACTTGGAGCGGGAAAGGATTCGATGGAGGATTGAAGAAAAGAAACGAGCCTTGGTCCCGTTATAAAGAGGGAGAATACCAAGAGCCGACTCCGTGACCGTTTGGGACTCGCCTTCTATAGAGGGGGCGTGGCGACGGGCGCGGTTGGGTTACCCACGCCCGTATTGATGAGAATCCCGGATTAAGGGGAAACACGATCTCTACTTCGACAAGACGTGCCAAGGAAACCGCTTCGCTAAATGCGCTGAGGTGGTAAAGTAAAAAACAATTCGAGTAATGGCTTGGTAGTGGTGTGACGTCATGCCACGGAAAACGTCAGCAGATTGAACTTGTGTATATATTATTATTCTCTCTACGGTGGAATGTGGAATTTATTTTGCAGAGCTGGACACTATCCTAGTGTTCACGATCTTCTATCATTTGGAGGAGGAACCCGCCTTGCAATGCCAAGCAATATACACGCCGGACTTATCGTCATTGAAGCCTGGTTCAGGGGCTACTGAGGAAGTCCTGGATTAGGGGGTGTCCAGACAGCCGGACTACCATCATCAGCCGAACTATCATTTGCCGGACTGTCATCATCGACCGGACTTCAAGACTATGAAGACAGAAGATTGAAGACTTCCCCCCGTGTCCGGATGGGACTTTCCTTGGCGAGGAAGGCAAGCTTGGCGATACGGATATGTAGATCTCCTACCATTGTAACCGACTCTATGTAACCCTAGCCCTCTCCGGTGTCTATATAAACCGGATGGCTTTAGTCCGTAGGACAACAATCACAACAACCCTTACAATCATACCATAGGCTAGCTTCTAGGGTTTAGCCTCCTTGATCTTGTGGTAGATCCACTCTTGTAAACATCCACAATATCAATATCAATCAAGCAGGACATAGGGTTTTACCTCCATCAAGAGGGCCCGAACCTGGGTAAACATCGTGTCCCTTGTCTCCTGTTACCATCCGCCTAGACGCACAGTTCGGGACCCCCTACCCGAGATCCGCCGGTTTTGACACCGACAGACGTATCATAGCTGTGGAAGAATTTAGATGAGCAAACAAAATACATATGGTGTTTACAGCACTGAAGTATGATGAAGTACAAATACTGAATTTTAGACAGCAGACTGTTGAAATGGAGATATGTGGTGTAGAGTACTGAAGGTTGATGAAGTATGATGCTAAATTTTGGGCAGTAGACCATCGAAACATTGACTGCAGGAAAATGCGGCCGAACATGCAATGTGTAATGTCGTATGGGTTGTTTAGTAGATGAAATCAACTAATGCCGATTCTATAGTACTGGTGGCGAGACAAAATCGGATTGCGGTTTGATGTATTATGTTTTGTTGTCATTTCAGGGTCAGGATAGGTATTGCAGCACCAGGGCGTGCCCCATGCCCAGATAGGATGACTGCATTAGAGAAATCTGTGCGGTTTTTTGCTGAGGCACCTAGGGACAATGTCATTGTACCGAAGTTAGGCCTCGGTTTCAATACACTCGGCGAGGCCTACGATTTCTACAATCTATACTCCTGGGAGAAAGGCTTCGGGATTAGATATGGGAAGAGCAGGCTAAATGTTAACCGGACAAAATGCATGCAGGAGATCGTTGTGGTTGCGCAGTATGCTCCTTTTCAGATGAGGTTTCTCAATGTATGCATATCTGTCTTGGTGTTATCTCACACTTGGTGACATGAACTTATTGCAGGGGAAACCAATAGTGGAGAATACTCGGTCATGCCACTGCGGATGTCATGCCCTTATAAGATTGTTGCGGTCGAAAGACAATGGGTGGTACATAGCGGAGCACAGAGAGCAGCACAAGCATGCATTGTCCAACACCTATGTCCAGACATTGCACTGGCCATCACATAAGCACATCGACGTGTACATCAGGGATCTGGTGAAGCAGCTGCGGGAGAACAATGTGAACCTATCCAAAGTCGACAACATTATTGGTAGTTTCTTTGGGCGGATGGAGAATGTACTGTTCACAAAGAGAGCTATCAGGAACTTGTGTGGCAAAATCAGCCATGACCAGCCAGAGGATGATGTTAAGAAGAAAATGGAGGTGTTTCAGGAAATTGGTGCTCAAGATCAGCAGTTCACATACAGGGTACAGGATGACAAAGAGGGGAGGATAAGCGATCGATGCGAGCTTAACGGAAACAACCGACTTCAGTATACCTTCTTTAGGGATGTAGTTATTTGGACACCACTTACCGAACTAATCTTTATGATATGCCATTTGGGTTATTTGTCGGTGTGAACAACCATTTCCAGAGCATAATACTTGCTGGTGTGCTGGTGAGGGATGAGAAGCAAGAGACATTTGAGTGGGTGTTCTCTGAATTTGTGAGGATGATGGGCGGCACTCCCCCCCCCCCCCCGCCGCAAAATTCTAACAGGTAAGTTTTGAGTTATTCAAAAATCTGAGCATGGTAAACATATTTTTGAATGATGATAAATGTGGACGGCACACTTGCTGATTGAATAAAACCTGCTTACCGTGCAATGGAAATTGCCATAGAGAATGTGTTGCCAAACACAGCACACAGGTGGTGCAAGTGGCACGTGTTGAAGAAGGCAAAGGAGTCCTTGGGTCCGCTGTACTCGAAGAAGAGTTACTTTCAGGCAGAGTTCCACAAAGTTATTAACCACATGATGACAATTGACGAGTTTGAGGAAGAAAGATGCTTATCGAGAAGTACAACCTACGAGCTCATAACTACATGACCAATCTGTACGAGATCCGACACAAATGGGTGAAACCGTACTTCAAAGGAGTGTTTTGCACGGAAATGACTAGTACTCAACGTAGTGAAAGCGCGAACCACATGTTGAAGAACTATGCCCCCCCTGGGTGCCCTATGCACATGTTTGTGAGGCAATACATGATTCTACAGTTCGACAGAGAAACTGAGGAAAATTATGAGGAGAAACGATCCAGAATTGTAAGGACATTCTCCGGTTTTACCCCGATTACTTTGCTAATATCAAATTGGTTTGTTGCAGGGCAGGCCTCTTCTACAAGCAAACATGGCTACAGAAAGACATGCTGGACATATTTACACGAGAGCTATGTTTGAACAGTTTAGCCATATCATATACGAGTGTGGTGCATACCAGGTTGAAGAGATTGAGAAGGGGAAAACATATGTCGCAATACATACTGATGCAGCTCGCAGAGAGAAGTGGTGCATAATTTCATACAAGGTGACCGTGGTGGAAGGTGTCGACGAATTCGATTGTGAGTGCGGCCTCACATGGACCTCCTCTACAACCATGTTTTGAAGGTGTCACTAATGTAAAACGCATTGGTGGTTTATCCTGAAAAGATATTAGCTTACTATGATTATGACATATGTGGTGGCTGCAGGTACTGGACTTCATCCGCAAAACAGAAATTCCAAAGAAACACATAATGAAGAGGTGGACAAGAGATGCGCGGGACGTCCTGCCTCCACATCTGAGCCAGTATCAGCGAGACAATGCTGACAAGAATAACCCATTTAGTTATCGCCATTTTTAAGATGTATATGCATGCAATGGAGCTTGTTCGGATGGGGACGCAAGTGTTCAGGCGTATGAGCACCTAATGAAGTTGTTCAAGGGATGCGCTGAAGAAATGAAGCCATTTGCAGATATTAGAGACGGCCTTGGACTTGAAGATAGGATAGCTGAAAATGGTGTGGTCGTAAACAAGGAAGCAACCATTGGAGATCAGGCTAGTGGTGGCCTAAAAAGGAGCACACCAAACGGAAATGATGGTGTGCACTCAGCAAATGAATCGGGTAATGTCATGGCTGGGTTGTTGCTTCCGGAAAATAGGAAGGAAATGGGAAGGGCTACGACAAGCAGAGGGAAGGCTTAATATGAATGTCTCAGTAAGAGAACAAGATTCTGCACGATTTGCTGCCGACAAGGGCATAAGCGGACAACGTGCCCTGACCGTGGAGACATCCCAAAATAGCCACGAAAACCCGCAAGATGCAAAAACTGTGGGGTCGAAGGTTATAGGCGAAATACCTGCCACAAAGTAGGGCAGATTTGGATGAAAAAATGATGTAATATCCTATTGTAGGTGCGTGATATGCAAACTGAAAATGTAAGCTTATACCACTATGAGTGGATGGCCTGAACCTGTAATATGCACGACAAAATAAATTTGTGTGTGGGAAATTGTGATTGCTAACATGCAAGACCTGCTAACTGGGAGGAGCACCATGTCATGTAGTTATGAAAAAGCAGCGATGCAAATATAAAGTGATGTTCAAATTAATATTGTGCATGCACACTCTGCTAAATGGTGGTCGCCTTGTGATATAAACTGATATGGGTTCGGCTGCTAGCCTGGTGACGGGCCTGGTTTGATGTCTGAATTTAATACAGCTCAACACCTGTCACCAAAGTAGCGCCATGCGTGTTCAAATTTTAAATCCCAAGAGCGGGATGCCGTGGGTGCTGGTTTACATATAGGGAGGGGCTGGGTGTGTGGCTTTTGTGACACTCCAAAAAAATTTCTTTGGTTTTCTTCAAAATTTTGTTGGATTTGAGGGAGGTCACCAAAACCCTTCCAAAAATCTCTATCAAAATTTTTTCCCTCTGGCAAATATTTTACTTTTGCATCTCCTTCAACTCTGGTGTTTGGTTTTTAAATTTTTCCTCTGATTGCTCTCTTCTCAAGGATTCAAGAAAAATCTTTGAAGTTTATTTTTCTTTCAAAAAGAAACTCTAGGAGTTTTTCATCCTCTCCCATGTTTGAAATCATTCATGATTTGGCCATACACCACATGGTATAATCTTCCCAAATATGTCACCTTCCACCTTGGGCAATCCAAACATTCTGTCTCTACTAGTTCAACCCTCTTCTGAATTTTTATTTCAATTCATTCTCTCCCAAATCTTTTCTGTCTATTATTTTGAGCCTAGGTAATTTGCAAAGCAAGTACCTTAATGCATTTGAATTTTGACCTCAAACCAACTCCCTTGGATAGTCCTTGGTACCCATAACATAGAACTATCAAGATCCACTCCTCTTCTGTTCAAAAATTTCAAACTATAGTCTCTGCAAGTTTGGACCAGATTTGCCAAATTTGGTGAAATTCATATCTACACTACTCAAAAAATTCCACAAATATTCAGGCAGCCTCTAGATGCAATGAGAGGCCCCTCCACCAAAAACCAGCTCAAGGAAAAATCCCTACATGCCTAGATCATTCTGTCGAACACCTTGCATGCACTGTTTCTGTTCATTTTCAGTTAAGTTCAGAGTTTCAGTGTCGATCTTCGTCAGAAAGTTCAGTCACATGCTCACAGTGCACTTGGCACGTTGCTCACGGCTTAGCTTGCTTGTCCGGAGCCTCACACACATGCTTGGCGCGTTCCTGGCGTCGGTGGCACCCTGGCCCGCCTGCGCCGGCGTGTCTTGCGGCGGCCGAACCACCGTAGCGGCCGACAGGGAGCAGAACGGCGGCATAACGCCGTTCGGCACCGCCCAAACCCCCTGGTGGCTCCGCGTGGCTATTTCTCGCCAACAAGACGATGCAGCACTGCCGCTGGGGCGCTGCACGCACAGAGCACGCCTCGCCGCCGACGGGCCCGCCGCCTGCTCCATCGAGCTCCCCTAAGCAACCAAATCCCGACGCAGTTAGCACCTAAACGGAACCAGGAACACCCACGACGACGCCAACCTCTGAACCTCCCGTGCAACCACAGCGCCAGAATCACCTCGCCGGAGAACCCGTTCTTCGGAATCGCCTCAGGCGGCTATATATAGCACCCCGAGCTTGCTCTCGCCCCGACACCTCCTCTACCCTCCGACCCGCCAAGTCCCCGGAAGGGCCACGAGGAGCTCTCCTTCCCGACTCCGCCACTTTGTTCCGCCGCCGCCTCCACCTTGATTCACTGCGGTGAGGCCATCTCCGGCGCCCAAACCTCGTCCGTAGCCGTCTCTTACACGTAGTGCTCTAACCCCCACCTCAATTCGATCCTTGCAGCCCTCCTCGGCGAGATCCATCAACGCCCAAACCACCGTCCGCCGGAGTTGAGACCGCCATCAACGTGGTGCTCACCGGCGACCAACTCCACCACCCACCGGTGCGGAAGGACACGACGAGCACGTTGGTAACCTCCGATCCTCCTGCCTCGCCGTAGATCGCCGCTGGCGATCACCGCGGCCCTCGGGCGCCAAATCTCTGCTTTCGTTTTCAAACCCAACGGGTGGGTCCTCACCGTCAACTTTTTCCTCTTTTTGAATCGTTTTCTGGAAACGCCTTCGGGCAAAATACGTCTTCCCCACTGGACTGACGTATTCGAGACTGAAGCGTTTTCTGTTTTTTTGAAGAAAAGCCTGGGAAGTTTCTGTTTCATTACATAAAGGTCCCTGGACTAAAACGCTAATAACTTTTAAACAGAAGAGTATTTTTGATTGATTCTTTTTTTGTCCTATTTGAAATTTTGTCTAGTTTTTTTATCAGATTTATTTGAAAAAAATTTGGAGTAATTTTTGTGCACCTCACGGTATTTACATTAGCGCGTATGTGTTCTTTATACCGTAGATACCGAAGGAGGTGACGGAACCGCGAACTTCACCGAGCTAGGCTCCGACTACTCTGAACCAGGCAAGCATGTTTGAACTTTTGATATGATGAGTGTTCTGGCAGGTTTGCATTAAGTAGTTTCATGGCATGTTTGTGAGCATACCGATGAATGTTATTTTCATGCAAAGTTGAGGCAAGTGAGTTCGATAATCCATACGTGTTGGATGTGAATGTGCATGGCCATGTGTTGGCATGAGGATGGGTAAGATGGTAGTGTTGTAGCATGCCACTCTTATGCCATACTATTTGACTTCAGTGTCAACCCGTATCAGTTCGGTTCCCATCCATTTCCCTTCCCGTACTACCATATGTTTTCCGCAAGGGATATGGCTTAGTAAGTTGCAAACCGCTTCCTGGTACACACCAAATGGAGAGGCCGTGGTGATGGTTCCATGGCCCTGGATTAAAGCCACCATCCGTCAGGGGCATGGGTGTTTCGGTTGGGACCGAGAGGGGCACCCTTAGAGCGCTGAATATAAATTTGATCCCATGCTATTCGAGATTATGATCTCCCGCCTCAAAAGTTTTTCTTGGACGATGTCTAGGGTGATTCCTGCATCGTGAGGTAGGATGGGTGTGTCTCGGTTAGCTATGTTTCTTCCGAAATACCATAAACGGAACTAGTCCTTCAGGACTACGGAAATCCGTTGGCTGTGGGTAATTTTAGTACAAACTCTGCAGAGTCATAAATCCTCGAATCATCTTATCCATGTCCAAGTTCTGTATTATCTTATCTTGACAAGTGTCAGTTTTGGTGGCAGATACTCCGGTGAATCACATGAGTACTAAGTCCGGTTAAATGTTTATTCCTGTGGATGGACTAACCCGTTTATATTCATGTGTTGAATATTTGTTATGAGTGCTATATCTTTGTGATGAAAGCCCTTTCTGTGATGTCGCTCAGACGTCCGACTGTGGCAGCACTGTTATTTATTTTCAATATAAGCCCTCTCTGTGATGCCGCTCAGACGTCCGACTGCGGCATTGTTATTATCTATTTTCAATATAAGCCCTTTCTATGATGTCGCTCAGACGTCCGACTGCGGCATTGTTATTATTTATTTTCAATATAAGCCCTTTCTGCGATGTCGCTCAGACGTCCGACTGTGGCATTGTTAATTTACTTTCAATAAAAGCCCTTTACGTGATGTCGCCGAGACGTCCGATCGCGCATTGTTATTATTTATTTTCAATATAACCCTTTCGTGATGTCGCTCAGACGTCCGACTGTGGCATTGTTAGTTTACTTTCAATAAAAGCCCTTTCTGTGATGTCGCTCAGACGTCTGACTGCGGCACGCATGCATTTTTGTTTCAATATAAGCCCTTTATGAGGTGTCGCCGACGCCTCGATCGTGGCAATATTTTGCTTATTTATTCACCCTTCGAGGCGTCGCTTCAGACACCCGATCGGTTTTGAGTTTGTCTCTTTGGGTTTTCGAGCGGACTACCGCCGACTCCCATTTTAATTATTTTTCTATACTGCTTTAATTGAGCATTGTTAAGATTAACTATGTCGCATTCATGCATTCATTTGTTATATCTTTTGTCCGAACTGTCTTGCGAGTACTTTCATAGTACTCCCCTGCTTGTTGATTTGGCCAGATGTCGACGGTTGGCGATCTCATGGATGAAGAGTTCGATAGCGAGTCCGACGCCTAGAGGAATCCCACCAGTCTCGTATGCACCCTGGATTAGTCCTTGTGAAATATCCGCTCGCTACCCAAATAAATTCATCGAGCCTCACCTCGACGCTCGATGAGCCGCCAGTGCAGTAGACTTATTAACCACCCCACTGTGTTATTCCACCAACCACGCATGCTTCGAGTCAGTAGTATTTCCACCCTACACCTTTGTGCCATATCTGCCATCATGTATAATTATTGGCTTGTTGTAATAATTGGTTGGGCATCTTTAGTCCGACCCCTGTAATATTGTAATGCTACTGGCTCCTTGTATCAAAGTTTTGTCTACCGATATGGAGGATTTTTCCTCATATTGGAACTCATAGGTCGGTTGTTCAATAAATGTTTTTATTGAAAAACCGGTCGTGACAAGCTTGGTACCAGAGCCAGGCTGACTGTAGGAAGCCACTAGGTGCGATCGCTAATCAGTTATTAGCATAATAGAGCAATTTATTATTTTTACAAATGTAGTCAATTTCTGACAGTCAGCATAAATTTATGATTTGACTACTCAGGATTTTTGCCTACTTTTGTAGATGGCCAGCAACGACTGCGAGTCGCAGATGTTCGCCAACATGCCCGATGGGTTTGTCAAGCTTCTCTCCTTCATCGTCCAAGTCGCGATGGGGCCAGATGTGCGCCAGTTTCTCTCTCTCAGCACAAGGTCAATGACCGCTCTAACCATGCACCAAGCCGCGGTGGAATTCAAGAGAGGACGAGTTGAGCGTTACCGGTTCGTGGGGAGAGCCATGCCCACAGAGAAGCGCGCGCTACAAATGGCAGCCCGTGAGGTGATAGCCCGTCTCAGGGATGTCCTTCCTTCAATGAAGACTCGTCGCTACCGCTACCTGCCATGTCACGTGCCATACACCTGCCACTACGCGTTCTCTTGCCCCAGAGGAGAACGAGACAAAGCTTTTGAGATGCTCATCGAGTATCTCCGGGCTTTGGAGGCAGCCTTCGACAACCTGGTGGACGACTTTGTAGCTGCCCGCATGGACTCAGTCCATGGCTGTGCCGCCAACAGGAGGGAGCTCCTGCGCGCTGCACCGCCACTGACTTTCGTCTCGTCATCAGCATCGTTCGCTCCTACTGCTCGCACCGCTACTCGTCGCCTGCCTACCCCGGAGGAGTTCAACCATGTCATTGCGCCTACTCCGGTTCGTTCTGCACCACCCCTCGTGCCCGCTCAGATTCGAGTTGTCCCACACAGGGCACCTGCTCCACCAACTCCGTGCAGCACCTCTCGTCTGGAGCCTATCTCCGAAGAGGAGGTTGAGTCCCCAGCCTCTCTATGCCTCACCCTTGGCAGGCCAAGGGAAAGCCTTACCATCTCCCACTAAGTACGCTTAACCGCCATGCGATGTACCGACTTGTACGATATGTTTATATGTAAATAGGCTGTGAGAAGTAGTTTGTTTGCGCATCATGTAGGATCTGGAGGAGTGCACTAGACTAAATAACATGTCAGGATTTATGTACGCATATCCTGAGTGATGTATTGTATAATTACTGCTTGCGTGTAAGATATGTAATGGACAGTCCTTCTCCATGCGAAAACGTATTTTCTCTTGAAAAAAAATCTTGGAGCATTTGCAAATTTTTTTTTCATCTTCTTGAATTTATTGATTTTTGCGGCTCAATTTCCTTTCTTATGAGTGTTTCAAAATATATCCCCAGAGTAAATTATGTCTAGTCCTTGGACGCGCTCCTTGCCAACTACGACAGAGGAAAATTATGGCACACCCCCAGGCAACAATTTCACACAAGGAAAGACAAGTCAACAGGACAGTGAAACGGCACTTTCCCAGATGTGCCGTCTTTACGAACAAAGTCAGCAGCAACATCAGGAAATACTGAAGCAAGTCATCAATATGGGGAATCACCGCGGACAGTATCAGCAGCAATCCAAGTTATCTGAGCTACAGAAGACGCGTCCCCAAACATTTTCTCACACTAACAAACTTCTGGAAGCCGAGGACTGGCTTCGAGACATGGAGAGAAAATTAATTATCGCCCAGTGTTCAGACCTTGAGAAAGTGCTTTATGCCCCGCACTATCTCACTAGAGCAGCCGCATCGTGGTGGGAAAATTTCCTACACATGCACCCCAACTAAAATAATATATCATGGGAGGAATTCAAAGAAGGTTTTCGTGGGGCACATATTCCTAAGAGCCTGATGAAGATCAAAAAGAGAGAATTTGATGACCTCAAGCAAAGAACAATGACAGTGTCCGAATACAACAGTCAGTTTACCCTGCTGTCTCGCTACGCCAACGAGAAACGAATGTCAGAAAACAAAAAGATGGAGAAGTTCCTAGACGGACTGACACCCGCGCTTAAATGTCAGTTGGTCGTACACACATTTCCAGATTTTAAGACGCTGGTGGATAAGGCCATTACCTTGGAAAATGAGAGATGCAGCTTAGAAGATTTCCGCAAGCGGAAGAGGGACCAGTCTAAACACACCCGCAACCACCGCAGCAAGACTGATGTTCAGAAAAACTGGACACCCAAACCCACGACAAGCGTCTCGCGCCCAATCAAAAATTTCCACGCAAGGAACAAGGAGTTCACATACCGCCCAGGCGTTGCCTGTTACGCTTGTGGAGAAGAAGGGCACTATGCCAAGCAGTGCCCCAAGCCAAGGAACTCGGCCCCAAAGCCGAACAACGGAGGCAATAATTCGGCACCAAAGCGCAACAATTTCAACCCAAGTAACAACCACAGGAAGGTTCACCTGAACCACGTGACCAAAGAGGAAGCACAAAATGCCCCAGATATCGTACTCGGTACGTTTCCTGTCAACACAATACCTGCCATGGTTTTGTTTGATTCTAGAGCTTCTCACTCGTTCGTTTCGAAAAGTTTTGCTTTGCAAAATAATGTTTCGATGCTTCCCTTGGGAAAATCTATGATCGTCAAGTCCCCTGGAATTAAGCAAGTTACACAGAATTATTGCCAAGGTGTGGTTATCGAGTTTGAACGGTTGCAGTTTCACGCAAATCTTATCGTATTGGAAAACAAAGGACTGGATGTCATCTTAGGGATGGATTGGTTAACCACCAACAAAGGTTTTATTGACTGCTTCAACAGGACCGTAATTCTCACCCATCACCACGGGAAGACCATAAAGGTTTCAGCCAAGGAAAGAAAAATATCCCAACAACCGAGATTGAACAAGGTAGATATTTCTGAATTGAGCAAAGTTCCAGTAGTGTGTGAATTTCCAGATGTATTCCCCGAAGAACTACCCGGCATGCCACCAGATCGAGAGATAGAATTCAGCATTGAGCTAGCACCCGGAACCGCTCCCATATACAAGAAACCATACAGAATGGCACCATCCGAATTGGTGGAACTGAAGAAGCAAATAAAGGAACTGTTGGAAAAAGGGTACATACAAGCCTGTTCCTCACCTTGGGGTTCACCAATTTTGTTTGCCAAAAAGAAGGATGGAACACTAAGATTGTGCATAGACTATCGAGCTCTAAACATGGTCACAGTCAAGAACAAATATCCGATGCCACGAATAAATGATTTATTCGATCAACTCGCTCAGGCCAAGGTGTTCTCAAAGATTGACCTGAGATCGGGATACCATCAACTGAAAGTACGAACCGAGGATATTCCCAAGACCGCTTTCACCTCCAGATACGGACTGTACGAGTTCACCGTAATGCCATTCGGACTAACAAACGCCCCCGCATATTTTGTTCACCTCATGAATAAAGTATTCATGAAGTTTATGGATAAGTTTGTTGTGGTATTTATCGATGATATTCTGGTATACTCCAAAACACCAGAAGAACACGCTGAACATCTTCGGATTGTACTAGGAGAACTCAGGAAACATCAGTTGTACGCTAAATTCAGCAAGTGTGAATTTTGGCTAAAGCAAGTAGGTTTTCCGGCCACGATCGACTCAAGAAGGTATCGGCGAGACCCGAAAAAGTCAAGGCCGTGATTTATCGGAAGCCGCCAGCCAGCGTGACGGATGTACGAAGTTTCTTGGGTATGGCAGGATACTACCTAAGATTTATCAAGGATTCTCCACCATAGCAAAGCCAATGACGCAACTACTCAAGAAAGACAGAAGTTTGAATGGACGGAAGCTTGCGAGAAAAGTTTCCAAGAACTCAAGAGGAAACCGACGACAGCCCCAAAGATTAATTGTGCCAGATATACACAAAATTTTGAGGTATTTCGTGACGATCTCGAAAGGGCCTCGGTGCGTATTGATGCAAGAAGGCAAGGTTGTCGATATGTTTCCCAGACAACTTCACAAGCATGAGGAAAATTATCCTACTCATGACCTGGAATTAGCAGCAGTTATTCATGCACTCAAGGAATGGAGACACTTTTTACTTGGTAATCGTTGTGAAATATACACGGACCACAAAAGCCTCAAGTATATTTTCACACAACCAGAACTAAATTTACGGCAGCGACGCTGGTTGGAATTAGTAAAGGATTATGATGTTGGGATCCACTACCACCCAGGCAAAGCAAATGTTGTAGCAGATGCTCTGAGTCGGAACCCCAGTCTGGACAACGACAACATTCCAGACTTAAGACCCGAATTCCAGCAGGAATTACAAAGCTCACCGATGGTGGTCACCGAAGGCAGTGTGTCAAACTTAGAAGTACAGCCTACCCTGATAGAGAAGGTTAAAGAGGCTCAACGTGGACACCCCAGCATTGAAGGCATAAAACGGAAGATGAAGTTGGGCAAGGCCTCAGAATTCATTATTGATGAGCAAGGAATATTGTGGTACGGGGACAGGCTTTGCGTACCAAATATCCATGACCTTAAACAGCAAATCCTGGCTGAAGGCCACACCGCTCCATATTCAATCCATCCTGGAGGAACAAAAATGTACAAAGATCTTCAGGAAACATTTTGGTGGCTTGGTATAAAAAGAGACATAGCCACGTTTGTTGCATGTTGTGACTCTTGTCAACGCATCAAGGCCGAGCACCAGAAACCGGCCGAGCTATTGCAACCAAATAAAATACCCAAGTTGAAATGGGACGAGATTGGAATGGATTTTATTGTTGGACTACCTCGGTCACGACACGGACATGATGCCATATGGGTAATCACTGATAGACTGACTAAAGTAGCTCACTTCATCCCCGTGAAGACAACACACACCACTCAGAAGCTTGCTAGGCTCTACCTCTCCCGTATCGTTTGCCTACATGGAGTCCCAAAGAAGATAATCTCGGACAGAGGCACTCAATTCGTCTCCGGTTTTGGGATCACTTAAAACAAGCTCTGGGAACTCAGCTGGCATTCAAGACCGCATACCATCCCTGCATGATGGGCAGACTGAGCGAGTAAACAAGATTCTAGAAGATATGCCGAGAGCATGTGTCCTCACCTATGGGACCAGTTGGGAGGAGAGCTTACCATACGCAGAATTCGCATATAACAACAGCTATCACCCAGCCTGCAAATGGCACCATTTGAAGCTCAGACGGATGAAGATGTCATACCCCGCTAAATTGGTCGGAAACCGAGATGTTATATCTTCGGCCCAGACCTGCTCAAAGAGGCTGAAGATAAAGTTAAGGTAATTAAGGACCGACTCAAGACCACCCAAAGTTGACAAAAGAGTTATTACGATCAGAAGCATCGTGGAGTCCATTTTGAACCCGGTGAATTTGTGTACCTACGAGTATCCCCCATGAGAGGCATGCACCGATTCAAGATTAAAGGGAAGATAGCACCAAGATTCATCGAACCTTTCTGCATAGTAGCACGAAGAGGCACGGTAGCCTACCAGCTAGACTTACCCGAAGAATTATCCGACATCCATGACGTATTCCACGTCTCCCAATTGAGGAAGTGCGTAAGCAACCCAGAGAAACAGGTACCCCATAAAAACATTGACGTGCAACCAAACCTTACGTATCGGGAGCATACGATAATAATCTTGGAAGAGTCAGAAAGGAGAACCCGACAGAAAACCATCAAGTTCTTCAAAGTTCAGTGGAGCAACCACACCGAGAGTGAGGCCACTTGGGAAAGAGAGGATTTCCTTCGAGCGGAGCACCCACAATTATTTGAGGATCAACTGGAATCTCGGGGACGAGATTTTTCCTAAGGGGGTAGGTGTTGTGACACTCCAAAATTTTTTCTTTGGTTTTCTTCAAAATTTTGTTGGATTTGAGGTAGGTCACCAAAACCCTTCCAAAAATCTCTATCAAAAGCTTTTTCCCTCTGGCAAATATTTTACTTTTGCATCTCCTTCAACTCTGGTGTTTGGTTTTTAAATTTTTCCTCTGATTGCTCTCTTCTCAAGGATTCAAGAAAAATCTTTGAAGTTTATTTTTCTTTCAAAAAGAAACTCTAGGAGTTTTTCATCCTCTCCCATGTTTGAAATCATTCATGATTTGGCCATACACCACATGGTAAAATGTTCCCAAATATGTCTCCTTCCACCGTGGGCAATCCAAACATTCTGTCTCTACTAGTTCAACCCTCTTATGAATTTTTATTTCAATTCATTCTCTCCCAAATCTTTTCTGTCTATTATTTTGAGCCTAGGTAATTTGCAAAGCAAGTACCTTAATGCATTTGAATTTTGACCTCAAACCAACTCCCTTGGATAGTCCTTGGTACCCATAACCTAGAACTATCAAGATCCACTCTCTTCTGCTCAAAATTTCAAATTATAGTCTCTGCAAGTTTGGACCAGATTTGCCAAATTTGGTGAAATTCATATCTACACTACTCCAAAAATTCCACAAATATTCAGGCAGCCTCTAGATGCAATGAGAGGCCCCTCCACCAAAAACCAGCTCAAGGAAAAATCCCTACATGCCTAGATCATTCTGTCGAACACCTTGCATGCATTGTTTCTGTTTATTTTCAGTTAAGTTCAGAGTTTCAGTGTCGATCTTCGTCAGAAAGTTCAGTCACATGCTCACAGTGCACTTGGCACGTTGCTCACGGCCTAGCTTGCTTGTCCGGAGCCTCACACGCGTGCTTGGCGCGTTCCTGGCGTCGGTGGCACCCTGGCCCGCCTGCGCCGGCGTGTCTTGCGGCGGCCGAACCACCGTAGCGACCGACAGGGAGCAGAACGGCGGCATAACGCCATTCGGCGCCGCCCAAACCCCCTGGTGGCTCCGCGTGGCCATTTCTCGCCAACAAGACGCATGCAGCACCGTCGCCGTGGCGCTGCACGCCAGAGCGCCCTCCACGCCGCCGACGGGCCCAAGCGCCGCCTGCTCCGCCGAGCTCCCCTAAGCAACCAAATCCCGACGCAGTTAGCACCTAAACGGAACCAGGAACACCCACGACGACGCCAACCTCTGAACCTCCCGTGCAACCACAGCACCGCCAGAATCACCTCGCCGAGAACCCGTTCTCGGCAACCACCTCAGGCGGCTATATATAGCACCCCGAGCTTGCTCTCGCCCAAGACACCTCCTCTACCCTCCAGACCCGCCAAGTCCCTGGAAGGGCCACGAGGAGCTCTCCTTCCCCGACTTCGGCCACTTCGTTCCGCCTCGGCCTCCAGCTTGATTCACTGCAGTGAGGCCATCTCCGCGCCCAAACCTCGTCCGTAGCCTTCTCTTACACCTAGTGCTCTAACCCCACCTCAATTCGATCCTTGCAGCCTCCTCGGGCGAGATCCATCAACGCCCGAACCACCGTCCGCGGAGTTGAGACCGCCACAACGTGGTGCTCACCGGCGACCAACTCCACCACCCACCGTGCGGAAGGACACGGTGAGCACGTTGGTAACCTCCGATCCTCCTGCCTCGCCAGAGATCGCCGCCGGCGATCACCGCGCCCTCGGCGCCAAATCTCGCTTCGCTTTCAAACCCGACGAGTGGGTCCTCCCGTCAACTTTTTCCTCTTTTGAATCATTTTCTGAAACGCCGGGCAAAATACGCTTCCCATCGGACTGACGATTCGAGACTGAAGCGTTTTCTGTTTTTATGAAGAAAACCCTGGGAAGTTTCTGTTTCATTACAGAAAGGTCCCTGGACTAAAACGCTAATAACTTTTAAATAGAAGAGTATTTTTGATTGATTCTTTTTCTGTCCTCTTTGAAATTTTGTCTAGTTTTTTATCAGATTTTTTTGAAAAATATTTGGAGTAATTTTTGTGCACATCACGGTATTTACGTTAGCGCGTATGTTTTCTTTATACTGTAGATACCGAAGGAGGTGACGGAACCGCGAACTTCACCGAGCTAGGCTCCGACTACTCTGAACCAGGCAAGCATGTTTGAACTTTTGATATGATGAGTGTTCTGGCAGGTTTGCATTAAGTAGTTTCATGGCATGTTTGTGAGCATACCGATGAATGTTATTTTCATGCAAAGTTGAGGCAAGTGAGTTCGATAATCCATACGTGTTGGATGTGAATGTGCATGGCCATGTGTTGGCATGAGGATGGGTAAGATGGCAGTGTTGTAGCATGCCAGTCTTATGCCATACTATTTGACTTCAGTGTCAACCCGTATCAGTTCGGTTCCCATCCATTTCCCTTCCCGTACTAACACGTGTTTTCCACAAGGGATATGGCTTAGTAAGTTGCAAACCGCTTTCCTGGTACACACCAAATGGAGAGGCCGTGGTGATGGTTCCATGGCCCTGGATTAAAGCCAGTCATCCGGTCAGGGGGCATGGGTGTTTCCGGTTGGGACCGAGAGGGGGACACCCCTTAGAGCGCGCGAATATAAATTTGATCCCATGCTATTCGAGATTGTGATCTCCCCGTCTCAAAAGTTTTTCTTGGACGATGTCTAGGGTGATTCCTGGCATCGTGAGGTAGGATGGGTGTGTACAGGTTAGTTGTGTTTCTTCCGAAATACCATAAACGGAACTATTCCTTCAGGACTACGGAAATCCGTTGGCTGTGGGTAATTTTAGTACAAACTCTACAGAGTCATAAATCCTCGAATCATCTTATCCATGTCCAAGTTCTGTATTATCTTATCCTGACAAGTGTCAGTTTTGGTGGCAGATACTCCGGTGAATCACATGAGTACTAAGTCCGGTTAAATGTTTATTCCTGTGGATGGACTAACCCGTTTATATTCATGTGTTGAATATTTATTATGAGTGCTATATCTTTGTGATGAAAGCCCTTTCTGTGATGTCGCTCAGACGACCGACTGTGGCAGCACTGTTATTTATTTTCAATATAAGCCCTCTCTGTGATGTCGCTCAGACGTCCTACTGCGACATTGTTATTATTTATTTTTAATATAAGACGTTTCTGTGATGTCGCTCAGACGTCCGACTGCGGCATTGTTATTATTTATTTTCAATATAAGCCCTTTCTGCGATGTCGCTCAGACGTCCGACTGTGGCATTGTTAATTTACTTTCAATAAAAGCCCTTTCTGTGATGTCGCGCAGACGTCCGACTGCGGCATTGTTATTATTTATTTTCAATATAAGCCCTTTCTGCGATGTCGCTCAGACGTCCGACTGTGGCATTGTTAGTTTACTTTCAATAAAAGCCCTTTCTGTGATGTCGCTCAGACGTCCGACTGCAGCACGCATGCATTTTTATTTCAATATAAGCCCTTTATGAGGTGTCGCTCAGACGCCCGACTGTGGCAATATTTTGCTTATTTATTCACCCTTCGAGGCGCCGCTCGCATAATTCGATCGGTTTTGAGTTTGTCTCTTTGGGTTTTCGAGCGGACTACCGCCGACTCCCATTTTAATTATATTTCTATACTGCTTTAATTGAGCATTGTTAAGATTAACTATGTCATGCATTCATTTGTTATATCTTTTGTCCGAACTGCCTTGCGATCTCATGGATGAAGAGTTCGATAGCGAGTCCGACGCCTAGAGGAATCCCAGTCAGTCTCGTGCGACCCCTGGATTAGTCCTTGTGAAGTATCCGCTTCCGCTACCCAAATAAATTCATCGAGCCTCACCTCGACGCTCGATGAGCCGCCAGTGCAGTAGACTTATTAACCACCCCACTGTGTTATTCCACCAACCACGCATGCTTCGAGTCAGTAGTATTTCCACCCCACACCTTTGTGCCATATCCGCCATCATGTATAATTATTGGCGTGTTGTAATAATTGGTTGGGCATCTTTAGTCCGACCCCTGTAATATTGTAATGCTACTGGCTCCTTGTATCAAAGTTTTGTCTACCGATATGGAGGATTTTTCCTCATATTGGAACTCATAGGTCGGTTGTTCAATAAATGTTTCTATTGAAAAACCGGTCATGACAGCTTTGCATAGAGCTAAAGTACAAGGAAGAACCAACCTGAGAGGAGGTGCCCGTATGGATGGAAATGTTGTCTTACACGGTGGATCAGGTGTCACCAACTCGAAGGAGTGTTTGCTTGGTGGACTGCCGGAGTTGGAGGTAAATCTCAAACTTAAGTTTGCATGATTAAGAAACTGCAATTAGATAGTGTGAATAACATCGCCAATGCATGCCAGGAAGGTGCAGCTTCGGAATCGTTAGTGAATCAAGAAGCAGAATCTGAGCAGAGCACCGCCGCGCATTCTGTTGTGTCTTCCCTCTCGGAACCTGTAAGTAGAAATGGTTGTGTATTTTAGTCGATCTAAGCATGGATCCGTGCTGATTCAGTTTGTGGGTTAGCTGCAGGACACCGATCATCATGAGACTGGAGTGCAGAGCATGAGCATGTAGAGGAGGACGAGCTGACGACTTCTTGCTATCCCATCGAAGGCTATGGTGATCATGATCCTGACGATGAAGACCTGCATGAGGAGAGTGGACAAAACAAAGAAAGGGAGATGGATGATGATGCAGTTGAAGAGTGTAGTAGCTTTGGAGAAAAACGCTGTAGGTTCATGCGTTTAGAGGAAAATAAATAATGTCATGTGGGTAATGACGTCATTACATGGTGTTTGGAAGATATGTAGAACTGAATCATGAGTGTGAGGAATCAAAAATATGCTCCATGTAGACTTGTGTTTGATAACAAGGTGTTGCACTACAAAAAAAGGACACTTACGTGATGATACGTGTTTGTCACAGTAGGTCGCGTTTTTTCTCATACATGTACATCCATGACAAATTTATGACAGAATCAAGAGAGTCATACGTGTGCTGTCGTAGAAGTGTTCCATGACATTACCAAAATTATCATCATGGAAGTGTCCACTTCCATGACAATAAATCGCGCGTCACAGAAGTGCTTTCGTCAAGGGTGACCGACACGTGGCATCCACCTTAACGGAACGCTGTTAAGCTATCGAGTGCGGTTTTGGATCAGATAACCCGTTAACAGCCCCGACCAATGGGGATTTTCCACATGAAAAATCATCATTGGCTGGTGGAAACACGTGCCGGCTCACCGATGGGACAGATGTTATCCACTCATTGGACCCAAAACTCCTATGATACGTCGACACGTGGCACGGCCCAACAGTGGCCCATAAAGTTTAAATGGGCCGGCCCAACTAAAGGCCCACAAGATTTTGCGGCCCATAATGGGATGGCCCAGCTAAAGGCCCACAAGATTTTGCGGGCCATAATGGGCCGGCCCAGGTAAAGGCCCACAAGATTTTTGCGCGCCATAATGGGCCAGCCCAGGTGAAGGCCCACAAGATTTTTGTGGACCATAATGGGCCGGCCCAGCTAAAGGCCCATGAGATTTCGCCGACATCAATGGGCCGGCCCAGCTGTAGGCCCAGAAGATTTTGAGGACCCTAGTAGGCCGGCCCATTAACTGGCTGCCATTTTTTGGGCCAAATGCCGGCCCATATTTGATCCGGTCCATTAATGGCCTGCCACGTTCCGGGCCTAATAATGGCCCATATGAGATTCGTCCCGTTAAAAGCCTACCACGTTCTGGGCCAAATTACGGCCCAGATCAGGTTCGGCCCTTTAAGAGCCTTTGGGCTAAATTATGGCCCATATCAGATTCGGCCCGTCAACTGGACGCTACGCTTTTGGGCCCATTTGCTAAAGGGCCATTTAGTAATTTGGCCTGATATTAGTTTTGTCCTGTTAAGGGCCCGTTTAACATTTCGGCCCTATATTAATTTCGGCCTGTTAAAAGCCCGTCATATAGTTGCCCCTAACTACGACCCGGTTTGCATCCGGCCTGCTCGCAGCCGATAATCTGATTGGGCCAAACAAGGACCGAGACAATTTTGGCCTGTTATAAGCCCATGATTTGATTGGCATATTCATGGGTCGGGGTCTATTTTGGCCTGCTGCCGGCCCGTGAGCTGTCGGCACGTTTCAGGCCCAACCTACTTTTCAGCCTCCTAAAGGCCCATTGAGTTTTCTTGGGAAAATAGGGCCGGCGGTTTACTCGGCCTATTAATGGCCCGAATCTACTAGTGGGGCGGTTTACATTTAGTCCTGTTAAGGGACCAAGATGACGGGGCCCATGATGCGGATCATACATGGTGATTTGCATGACGGCCTGATTATGTACCGTAATTTTACGGTTTGGACGGTTTACTACAAAGACAGGATATATATACAGTAAAATAACTGCAGCATCGTGAATAAGAAAAAAACCTAGACTATACAATAAAGAAATTACGGCATATTACATCCACTGGGCATAAAAGTTCGCCACTGTGATAATAAAGCAAAAGCAGACAGCAGATTACATACACTAGGCATCAAAGATCGCCACCAGTGCAACTAAACAAGCCGACAAAATAATATACAAAACCGACATCACTTCAATAGAGTTCAAGAAAGGTTAGCTCTGCTCGGGAGCTGCAGCGCACGCTAGGAGAAAAGGGGGCAATGGTCCAGGCCAGGTCAGCCCATTAGTCCTGGTTCAATCCAGAACCGGGACCCATGGGGGCATTGGACCCGGTTCGTGAGCCCCGGGGGCCGGCCGGGCCACGTGGGCCATTGGTCCCGGTTCGTCTGGACCTTTTGGTCCCGGTTGGTGGGACGAACCGGGACCAATGGGCCTCGCTCCTGGCCCGCCACCATTGGTCCCGGTTCATGCCACCAACCGGGACTAAAGGGCTGGTCCTTGTTGCGGTCGGAGTTTAGTCCCACCACGCCAACCGAAGGGCGCTCACACCGGTTTATAAGCCCCTCCCTCTCATCCTTGTTGAGCTCCTCTCAAAGTGAAAATAGATGCGCTTATATAGGGAATTTGACCTAAATTCATACTGAATTTCTCTGAAGTTAGTAGAAATTTGTTATGAATTTAGGTTGAATTCTCTCTATAAGCGCATCTATGCTCATTTTTTAGTAAAGTTAATCACAACTATTTTTTCTTCTATTTATTTCTGAGTAGTTTTTTATATAGTTTTTTTCTTTTATGCTATATTTATTTGTTCTATTTATTTCTGAGTTGTAATAAGTCATTAAAAATAAAAAAGAGGCGCAATGCTCGTTAATTAGCTTCAAGCCTTTCGGAATAGTGTAAACTGCACTGCACATAGCTCCGTGCAGTCTACCATAGTCCTCAAGGCTTGAAGCTAAGCAACGTGCAGGTGAGCATTGATCCTCTTCTTCATCATCTCTGCATTCAGGGATTATAAACCGCTGCGAGTGCCTCTCTCTTGGCGAGGTGGGACTAAAAAACAGCTACAGAAAGAATCAACTAAAAAACTCTTTTACCGGTTCATGCCACGAACCGTTACTAAAAGGTGCTCGTGGGGCATCAGCCTTGAAACCTGTACCAAATAAAATGCCTTTGTAACAGCCTTAGAACTGGTACTGAAGGAATCAACTGAAAAGCTTTTATAAACCTCTAGTATTATTGAAACTAAAATTATATAGAATTTTGTTACAAACTTTAATAGCAAAAAGAATTATCATAAAAGAAAATAAATAAGTAATTAGAATTCTGTTCAAAACATTAAAATCAAAAAGAATTATCATAAAAGAAAATAAATAAGTAATTAGAATTCTGTTCAAAACATTAACAGCAAAAAGAATTATCATAATAGAAAATAAATAAGTAATTAGAATTTTGTTACAATAAATAAAGCAAAAAAGGAAACAAAAAAACTAGGAAAAAATAAAAAAATGCCACGTACTGGGCCACCACGGCCTGAATACGACTAGAAACCCTATTGGGCCAGGATTCAGGCCCGCAGACGGACTAGCAGGCCCATAGGCAGAGCCACAAGTTTAGGCTAGTAGGCCTGCAATAGTGAGGAGTTCAAATGGGTTGGCAGAGTCGCGCTTATAAACAGGTGCGACCCCTCTTCACCTAGCGAGGTGGGACTAAACTTTGGCCATGATGCGGGCAGCACAAGGGCCTCTGGTCCCGGTTGGTGGCCCCAACCGGGACTAAATGGGTGCAATGGTACCGGTTCGTGGGACGAACCGGTACCAATTCCCCCCCTTTAGTCCCGGTTGGTGCCACCAACCGGGACCAAAGGCCTCTGCTTCCCGCCCTTTGGGCTAATGAAAAGAGGCCTTTGGTCCCGGTTGGTGGCTCCAACCGGGACTAAAGAGGCCCTTGGTCCCAGTTGGTCTCTCGAACCGGGACCAATGCTCTGCCTATATAAGCAACACTCGTGAAATTTTGGTTCAGTTCGTTCTTCCCCGCCCTCCCGACGCCGCCAGGCTGCCCGCCGTCGCCGTCGTGCCGCCCAGCCCGTCAAGACCGCCTCGATCGACGCTGCGTCCCGCCCCGCCCATGACGCCGCCTCGACCCTGCCTGTCGCCGTGCCGCCCGCCTGCCCGTCCCCATTATAGTTAGATTTTGTTAGATTTTTTTGTAGTTCATAGATTTTTTTTGTTAGATGTGTAGTTCATAGGTTTATCTGTTAGATTTTTTCATATTGTGTAATTAATTTGTTCATATTGTGTTAGATTTTTTATGATTTTTTCTGTTGTAATTTAGATGTCAAAATTTTATGATTTTTTCTGTTGTAATTTAGATGTCAATTTTTTTCATATTGTGTAAGTAATTTAGATGTCAAATTTTTATGATTTTTTTTCTGTTCATAGAATTTTTATGATTTTTTCTTTTGTAATTTTGTTCATACAATTTTAATGATTTTTTGTTCATAGTATTTTCTTTGTGAATTTATTATGTATGTATAGGAAAATTGTGAATGATATAAGTCATTTATGAATATGTTGATATTTAGAATAGAGGAAAAAGCAAAAAATAAGATGAGAAAGTATTTAATATAATTAGTTAGAAAAATAATAGAACTATAGTTAAACTAGTTTATTTTTAGTAAGTACTACTTTATTTTATTTATAGTAAGTGCTTCATATATAGTTGAACTAGCTAGTTGATTTAATAAACTACTTTATTTAACTATATATAGAAGTAGTTCCCGCATCGATGTCGGCGATGCCTATCCCGCATCCTCGTCGTCGTCGACTCGGCGGTGGAGGCCTGCTTGATCAGGGCCATATTCGGCAGTGGGCTCCGCGGGGCTGGTATTGGGAGGTGCTACCTTCCGGGGGACGTAGGTTGGTGAGGAGGCAGCCCGTTGTTGACCCGATTCTTGTTTGGTGGCGGTCACGTGGGCCAGTGATTGTGCCGAGGCTTCCGGACACCACGGAGGTGGTACGTCACCATGTCAGCGAGGAGGACGAGCACGTCCGTCGCTACATGGTTGCATTGGAGGGTAGGTTCGACAATACAGGCAGGTTCTTCGAGGATCTCACCGGAGCTATGATCCCGTGATGGTTCCTTATCTTTGGGTGTCCACCGCCCGCGACGATACCTGTCGGGCGCTACGGGTCTAGCTGTATTAGTGATGCTATATGTATGATAGTATTCGAGGAGTATTAGTGATAATATTTGACGATGTACGGACACAAGAGATGATGTACTTTTGCTTATAATTGAATGCATGATACTACTTTATTTTATGATTTGGTTTTGCATATTGAATGCTCATATTGGAAAAGTACTCCTACTTTGGATGCTAAAATTGGAGAGCACTATGCAGAAATCTAGGAGCCCCCTCCATCATCCACTCCGTCGTGGGGGTAGCTTCTCCTTCATTCCCGTGTGCTAGACAATTTGGTGTAATAATGCACTCGGGAATGAAAGGAGGAGCTACGTACCATCACCGCGATAGTCAACCCGTGATTAATAATAATGATCTAATTTAGGTTTTTTAGTACATATATTTAATTGTACAAGTTTAATATTTGAATTATGAACATAGGCCGGAAATGTCGTACTCGGACGATTTAAAACCGCCGGAGGAGTGCGACCGGTGCCACGACGACCGAGGTATGTGCGACATGTTCATTGAGCCGACGAAGATCGGCGCTTCAGCATTAAGCTCGAGGAGACCTTCGATGTTCATACGATGCAACGCATTTACAATAGTTTTTTTTCGTAATTAAGCACGACTTCAACTATTTTAACGTGTATTTTTCATATTTTCCAATTCTACTAGCTTATCCCATGCTATGCAAGACGCTATGTCTTGGAGAGGATGGGTTTTGAATACCATGAAAGTATGGAAACCAAAACAATTCTCCTAAGGACCCATCATGGTGTGGATTTTCAAGTAAAGTTATACAATGCTGAGAGTGTAACCCATTTTGGTTGAAAAAATTGGGAAGCACTTTGCAAGATGTATGGTTTTGATGAGGGTATGCTTGTCACCATGGATCTTGGTGATCCTACAATCGACCAAGACAGACCTTCGATTTGGGTCCTTGTGGATACACCTACAATTCTCCCCCCATGTGAGCTTAACATAGTTATTAAGTAATTTATATTGTTTATTTCAAAATAGTTGACAACTTATTTCCATTGACAGCTTATTTTCATTCTTCAAAGAATGTGCGGAAGATGGTAGACAAAACCCACTACACCGATGGCTCCGAATTAACTTATTGGGAGAAAAATCATCTGATTGCATTTTGTACTGATCTTGAGAATTACAATGTCTACAATCGAAATCCTCAACATTATGGTCAATACGTGCCACTAGTGCACGTGTTGAACTACGGTAACTACCATGGAGATACCCTGGTAAGATTTTTTACTATTACGACATCCGTGCATCTTTTTGCACACTTCTAAAACTAGTACATCATTGCTAACTACAAAATTATTACTATGTTTTCAACAGATAATCCCAAATGATTGTGTGCCTCATCTGATGTATACGCATGGTAGCCTTTATGTTTTGAACATACAACCAGGTCTTCCTACGAATCTCAACTGTCCTTACCGGGTATCTAAAAGAAGTGGAGACATGACAATCAAAGAATGGAAAAAATGTATGGACAGTCGTAAGGAGGAGCTTCTCGGAAGCAAAAGGCAGCGAAGGGCAAGAATTGGAGACAGGATGATCGCCATTCTTCATAATGGAGAGTCAGGGTCTATATTGTTTTATGCTATTTTACCTTAAGGGTGTTTAGGTCCTACCTGATACTGATGATCATGTGCTAAGAACAATTATGTAGGGTGACTATGAGGATGATGATCGTATGACTTATTATTAATAACAAGTAGAAGTTGTATGATGATGCATGATTAGTAGGACTTGTTATTATATATGATGATGTATGATGCAAGCATGCATGAGTTATTATATCAGCGGGTGAAATGAACATAGCAGCCGCGTTGGTAAACCAAGGACGAAGATATAAGAGAGGACACTTCTCTCTATTAGCTAGCTAATAACAACATAAAAATAACCCCCAAAACCCTTAAAGCAGCCACTTTAAAAAAAGAAAAACATCGCCTTTTGGTCCTGGTTGGTGCCACCAACCGGGACCAAAGGCCCCCCTGCCTGGGCTCGGTGCACCGGCCACGTGGAGGCCCATCTGTCCCGGTTCGTGTTTGAACCGGGACTAAAGGGGGGAGGTATTAGTAACGACCCATTAGTCCCGGTTCATGAACCGGGACTAAAGGCCCTTACGAACCAGGACAAATGCCCCCTTTTCTACTAGCGGCAAGCAGCTGAGCAAGCTGGTGAGACTGCACCTGTTTGACACTTATATCCTCCTCACTCTGAAAGATAAACAAGGAGACAGATGACAGGTTTTTCACATACAAGTATCAGTGCTGACAATTCATCACATTTCTTACTGACGAATAAAGTGACACAGTTTAAAATAGCATTAACACACTATGGCATTGTTCAGGTTAAGACATGGCAGGAAATGACATTGTGAAGGAGTTGGCAGCTTCACGACACCTCTGGATTACAGATCAAGAACTCATAAGTATCAATGGTTAGTGTGTTGTCAATTTGTCCCATTTCAGATTGGCAAAATAAGATCACTTGCTCTGTATAGTTCAATTTACATGGTATGAAGAAGGAACTTGGTTGTACAACTGAAAACTTAAATTGAGAAGGACAAACTTTTGTTTAAGAACTGGAGTACATAATAAACTTTAAACATGCAATTTGATGCAAACACCAAAAATAAACAGCTATTGCAGTCATGCCTAACCAAATATACACAACAAAGTTTGAAGGCTTGAGAAGGACAAACTTACATTATTGGTGAAGGCAGGCTATATAAAGCAATTGTCCAAGCTGATGGAGGGGGGGCAATTCAAGAAGTTTACCATAGAATCTTCTTAATAAGCATTGCCTTTATTCTACATTTTCTTGAGAGTAAATATAGATGTGACAATATAAGAAAAAATGGAGAATATTTAAGAGAAGATGAAGAGTGATGCTACATAACCAAGTAGCTATAAATGTAAGTACAACAATACAGGCAAAAGGTACAACCAAGAGCAATGCAGAGCTAAACTTCTTCAGTACCATCGGTGTTATCCAACCTTATGGTAAGAGTAAATATAGATCTTATGTGTAGAAAATGGAGGGCACATGAAAATAAGCTGCAGAGTGATGGTACATGAACAACTACCTGTCAATGTAAGTACACTGATAAAGGACAGCAGGTACTAACAAGAACAATGCCGAGCTAAAAAATTTCATTGGCATTGGATATATTCTACACTAATGTAACCATTCATACAGATCAGATAATTTGGAGCGAACAATTGATAAGCAAGCTATCATGCATACTGCTGTCACATAATGAACCAGGTATGTATGCAAGTACAGTGATACAGGAAAACAGGTACTAACAAGAGCAAAGCAGCGGGCAGCATATTTGCGATATCCTGTCATTCGTTTCAAACCGGAATTTTTTTTCGAGCAGATTTCCTGCAAAAAAGATCCGTAAAGCACATGCAGAAAAGTAGAAGTTAAAATTGTCATGCGATATCATAAACAGTACCTCATCCTCGGAACGGGACCAGTGCATAACAAGGTTTTTCCATTCAATGTATTCTAAATTTAGCACAGGAGACTTCACCAGAAATTCGTTTATAGACTTGCCATCAAAGTGTGATTTCCTCAGGTAACACCGATAATGCTGCAATGCTTCCTTGAAAAGCGCAAGCAAGCTTTGCTCGTCATGACTATCCAGATTGACCCTCGCCTACTTACAACAATGTAATGTAAATCATTGATGTGTTCAATCAGCATAAAATAGGAAAATAATCACCATAAATAATAGCAGTTACACGTAAGTGGGACATGAAGATGTGAAAATGGTGTTTGTCTTCACTATAATCTTCCCATGATGGGAATATATGCATGTAGTCCCTAACAACATTGAAAGCATTGTCTTTTAAACTGGTAATAACTGGAATGGGGTTCCAATCTGCAGGAATTGGCCATCTCTGTAGTTGGGATAGGTCTTCGGGCGGTGGACTTGCTGTACTTTTTGCTGGAGTGGGATTTTTCTATGGTACGGCTGGTGCTATGGCAACTGAAATCGGCATACCTTTTGTTGGAGTGCAGGTCCTATGTGGTGCGGCTAGTGGTGTGGCCAGTGAAGTATGGGTACAGTCTGCTGGAGTCCGTCCTACGTTTTGTGTCACTGGTTGTACAGCCAATATAAGTGGGGTGTTGTCTGATTTCTCTGGCACAACCACGTTTTTCAAGGACTTTGCTGGTGCTCCTTCAGGTTCGGCAATCACCCTCTTCCTTTTTTATGTCTGATGCACAAGAACAACATCTGAGTGGGAAAACATGGTATGATGACAGATGGAATATGTATTGATAATGGATGGGCATGGCATCTCGACATATATGATGAGTAAACTAAGCAGATGGCGGTGCAACCAAGTAGAATAAATGCAATACAACATATGCAAGATATGGCGCAATCAATAAAACCTTGCCGAATTAGAACAGGCACCTTGATGGGTGAACATGACAGGCCATCTGTCTTTGACTCCTCGAGGTTAGAATAGTCATTAGGATCATATTCTGAACAAGAATCAACAGGTGGTGAGCGTATGAGTTTCATTGCATCCAGAATGGCACTCAATGCCTTGGTGCCAATTTTGTAAGTCATTGCGGTGTTTAGCTTCAAGATTGGACTGCTGCTAGTGTGACACAAAGCAGCTACACAGATCATAGTGTAGATATAACGGGAAAACCATAAGCATCAGAGTAAAATCAGCAAAGTGGAACTTGTTGTAATATATGTGCTAGTATTGCCGGTATGGCTAGAAAGCCTTCGGATACTAGCTCTCTTCAACTGAAGGTGCCGTACTGTTAATATCAGTGTAACTCTCAAAGGCGACACAGCTCCCTCATTTCCTTGCTATTCTTATAGGATTCAAGTGGGCAGGCCACTACAAATCCTATTCCCATGTTTACAAAATCCTACGAATCAAAGAGGCCTGACAAGTTCAAAGTGTCCATACCAACCGACCGTATAGACCTCTACACTCTAAATGTCCCTGCTCATATTCACTACAAGGAACATACTGTACTACTATCATACTCCCTCCATTCCAAAATATATGTCTTGGTAGAGATTTCCACTATGGATCACATACAGATGTATCCAGATACATTTTAGAGTGTAGATTCACTCATTTTGCTCCATATGTAGTCCATGGTGGAATCTATACAAAGACTTGTATTTAGGAACAAAGAGAGTACTTATTAAAGAAGAATGGAAGAGGAACATGGTAAAGAAGAGCAAGCAGATTTTGGATAATAAAATGTTAGATTGCAAAGCCCACACATGATGAACCAGAGCGCATTAAGAAAGCAACTCCCTGCTGTCTCTCTATATGTGGTGCACGTGCTTTTTCGAAAGTAAAGTAGGAACATTAGCTGACCAATTAAATGTTATTTGTTTTAGTAATTTCAGCATCATATTAGATTCATACTTGAGCAACAAGTTTGGAATTATGAGTGGCACGTTGTTTAGCTTGATGGATTCAGGAGTAGTGCTAAGCAAGTACGATGATGGTACTGAATATAAAGGCATGTCTGCATTTGGGTCAACCGACCTGTAGGATTGAAAGTATGTCTAGAGGGGGTGTGATTAGACTACTTGAGCAAATAAAAATCTATCCTTTTCCAAATTTTAGTTCTTGGCAGATTTTAGCAACTTATCACAAGTCCAGCAATCAACCTACACATGCAATTCTAAGATTATAGCAGCGGAATGTAAAACAATTGCACATGAAGGTAAAGGGATGAGATTGAGGGAGCAAACGCAATGTTGACACGGAGATTTTTTTATCCATGGTTCCGATAGGTGGTGCTATCGTACATCCACGTTGATGGAGACTTCAACCCACAAAGGGTAACGGTTGCGCGAGTCCACGGAGGGCTCCACCCACAAAGGGTCCACGAAGAAGCAACCTTGTCTATCCCACCATGGCCGTCGCCCACGAAGGACTTGCCTCACTAGGGTAGATCTTCACGAAGTAAGCAATCTCCTTGCCCTTACAAACTCCTTGGTTCAACTCCACAATCTTGTCGGAGGCTCCCAAGTGACACCTAGCCAATCTAGGTGACACCACTCTCCAAGAAGTAACAAATGGTGTGTTGATGATGAACTCCTTGCTCTGGTGCTTCAAATGATAGTATCCCCAACACTCAACTCTCTCTCATAGGATTGGATTTGGCAGAAAGAATATTTGAGTGGAAAGCAACTTGAGGAAGGCTAGAGATCAAGATTTATGTGGTTGGAATGGAATATCTTGACCTCAACACAAGTGTAGGTGGTTCTCTCTCATAAAATATGTATTGGAAGTGAAGGCATGTTCTGATGGCTCTCTCCACGAATGTAGAGTGGGTGGAGGGGTATATATAGCCTCCACACAAAATCTAACCGTTACACACGAATCACCAAACTCGGTGGGACCGATTCAGAGAACTCGGTCAGGCCGATTTAGTTCAAAATGTGAACGTTAGGATTCTCGGTGGGACCGACATCTCAACTCGGTGGGACCGATGTCATTAGGGTTAGGGCATAACGTAATCTCTGTGAGACTGATTACACAAACTCGGTGAGACCGATTTTGGTAATAGCCAAACAGGGAGTTGGTCAGGCAAACTCGGTGGGACCGATTCGCTCATCTCGGTTGGACCGAAACGTTTACGAAGGGGAAACAGAGAGTTTTCATTGCAATCTTGGTGGGACCGATCGCTCATCTCGGTTTGACCGAAACGTTATGAAGGGAAACAGAGAGTTTGCAATCCCATCTCGGTGAGACCGAGATCCCTATCGGTGAGACCGAATTGATTAGGGTTTCTGGCAGTGGCTATGTCAACTGAACTCGGTGGCTCCGGATGGAAAGAATCGGTGGGGCCGAGTTGGACTTTTTGGTTTAGGACATATGAGGATATGAGAAAGTAGTGGAGGGTTTTGGAGCATCTCACTAAGCATTTTGAGCAAGATCCTCATTAAGCAACACCTCATCCCTTCTTAATAGTATTGGCTTTTCCTATAGACTCAATGTGATCTTGGATCACTTCAATAGAAAATGTAGAGTCTTGTTCTTTGAGCTTGAGCCAATCCTTTGATCTTAGCATTTTGAAGGGTCCACTTTCTAATCCATGCCATGCCAAACATTGAGCTTTCCTGAAATATTTATCTTGGAATAGCAATAGCTCAATGAACTATATGTTGTTAGGAATTACCAAAACCGCCCAGGGATAATTGCACTTTCACAACCATTTCAGGCGGTTGGATGAAGATCCTACGTCTCCAAACCCTTCTTCTTCCTCGTTTCTGATTCTTCCCATACAGAACACCGCACGGGTGGCCGGCCAGACCATCGGCCCCCACCGCCTGTGTTCCTCCACCACCCCCACCCCCGCCCCCACCCGCATCGAGTTTTCTTCGTTCGGTGAGGCCACACCACCGACCCCCCAACAACCAAAGTCCCCACCCGAGCCCTTCGTTCGCACCGGCGAACTCCGAAGTGCTCTGAAAAATTGACTGACCCAATTTTGAAATTTAGTCTACTGTGATTTAACTAGTGTGGAATATCAAAAGGGGAAAACCATAAGCATTGGGAGTATAGTGTTGAGCGTGCCATGGCGGATCTGAAGGTGCAAACTGGACAAAGGCAACTTCGCAACCAATGTTTGCTCTCAACTAGCAAGTAAGTGATGGACATGAAAACAGAGTAAAGCAGTGGCGATCTATTTTCTTGCCGCGATAAATAAGTTGAGCAGATACAAAAGAGTACCGCCGCTGGTGTGGCGCGTGTATGCATCTGCTGAGAATTTGACGGTGCTGCGATAGCGATGGCTGTCGGCGGCGTGGAAGCAGATCTAGGAGGGTAGACAGTGGCGGCGGGGCGCGGTGGACTAGACGGTTGTAGGAGTGGCGCCGGCAAGGTGGACGACGACGGTGATGAAGCGAGAGGACGGGATGCAAGGATCCCGGTCCCAAGCCGTGGATGAGAGAGGTCGATCTCTTGTAATGGACGGCGGCGTCGGGGTATCAGCTCCGGCATGGGGGAGGAGGACGGCGGTGGATGGGGTGGCGGACGGAGGAGGCTGGGGCGGAGAGGGTGTTTTGGCGCCCACGGAGTACGAATTGGGAAATGGAGGCGGAGAGGAAAGGGGGAACCATGTCTTCAGGGCGCGCTTGTCTCAAATGCGAGCAAATTTACAAACTTAGCCCCTGTTTCAAATTTCCTACATCACAGCAGTATTACTCGGTCGGGGATAGGACGGTAATCTCGCAGACACCGAATATTTGCGGACGAGAGTTTGATTTTGGCGCCCACCGTGTATGAATCGAGGAGGGAGTCGATTTCGGCCGAGGACACAATGTGTTTTGGCGCCCACCGTGTATGAATCCGGGTGAGAGGCGGTTATGTCACGTTCGAGTGAAATTACAAACCTACCCCTATCAAAACCTATAGAAATCGAGCAGATAGGCTTTGCGTGGTAGGGATAGGTAGTAGTAATTTCCATCTCACCGATTTTGGTTTCGGGCGGTTACTGCGACTTTTCCCGCTTCATTCAAATTTTGCAGAGTGCACGTTTACCGTGCGAACTCAATTCGAATCCCGTTTGTATTCTATTTTTTCGGGCGGGATCTATTTTCGATTGGAATAAAATTCTATATACATCATTTTTTATATATACTTTCAAAAGCACAACAAAGAATTCTTCTCCTTTATATGTATAATATGCTTTACAAATACAATGATCTCAAAATCATAAGGTTGAATTCAAAAAATTAAACCTAATTATGTTCTACTAAAATGTATGGATCAGTAATGTCTACATATTAAATAACATAGATGCGCGTGAATTCATATGAGTATGCTTGTTTGATAGATCAATTTTGGTTCGAGTATGGATTACATGTATCATCATCTTGAATTCAAATATTTTAATCCCTTTTATGTTCACTCCTTTCACACCCATTTCTCTCGCATGCATGCTCCTTCATGTAGCTATCACTCTCTTTTCTCCAGCTCACCCGCACGCTCACTTCATGTTTCTCCCATCCTCGCAAACATGGTCTCTCGACGTCTCCCTTGAGAAGTGTCACACTCTCCCTATCATTATACTTTACACAGTTTTCATTATCTCTCACGTCTCTACCGTTCTCTCGTATCACTAGGTACCTAAGCTTTCTTTTTCACCGCCACACACACAGTCTCCACTCGTCTTTCACTTTGTGTTTTTCTTTATGGGATTCTCTCACACACCCTATATGTCTCTAGATATGAATCGTATCACTAAAATTACTCTCTCTCTGTGTCTCCTGTAGACACAACATTTGTTGCGGTCTCCTTTTCGTTTCCATCCCACACTGACATTATTCATTTGTTTACCGATCAGACAAACTCCCCCCTCTCTCTCTCACACACACACACACAACTCCTGCTTCCACTCCCCTTCCCGACTACCGTCTCTCTCTCACACACAAAACTCTCGCTTCACTTGCCTCGTATTTCTCTCACAAACATTTATCGACTAGCCTCTAGATAGGTTTATACACCCCCACACTCGTGCTTCCACTATCGCATACATGTCTCTCTCCCGCTCCTTGTATCTATGTAGATTTTTCTTCCGTTCTTGAGACACGCCCTCTCGATCGTGCACACACACACTATCGCCCCATTTTAAGCTGATACCTCTCGCACACACACTCTTTATGTCTTTGTTACACATGCACTCCATCCTCCTCCTCTCACCCTCTCTCTCTCTCACACACACATGGGCTTTTTGCAACAACTAGCAAGATGCCCATGCGTTTCACGGAACATGAAGATGCATTTGTATGAGTTGTCTATCTTGTGCCAGAAAAGGATGAACAAGGGAAGGCCTTATTTGCAAGTGTGGAGAGGGGTGTGGGTATCTTTTCGCAAAATTGCCATAGTTTCCTTCCTATCCGTCAGATATAGATCGGACGGCCTATATTGCAGGATGGCAGGCACATGATCATCACCGACTATGCTCTTTTATAAGAGCAGGGATAAAAAACAGAGTTGGTGATGATGGTGGGCCTGCCATCCTGCAATATAGGCCATCCAATTTATATCTGACGGATAGAAACGAAACTATGGCAATTTACCCGCACTCCTCTCCACATTTGCAGATAAGGCCTTCCCTCGTTCATCCTTTCCTCCCACAAGATCTTGATGTTCCATGCAACGCACGGGCATCTAGCTAGTAAGAGTATAAATTAGACATATACCACTTCTCGAATCTTGAAACCAACAACATTCCTCCCTTATCTCATCAAAACTGCCAAAGGAATATATTCTGAGTGAAACATAACTTTTTTTAGTGATATACGTATTTCAAACTAGACTTTTTTTCTATCAAATCGGTGAATATGTATTAATCTACTCATATCGTGTGGCAACGCATTGGCACATTACTAGTAGTTATTATAATTTTGTGGACACTAGACAAACGGTGGAGTACATATACGAAGAGAAGAGGCACACGCACGCAGTCGGTCTCTCGCTGTCTCGCACACATGAGTGTTACGTAAAGGCAACATTAACAAATAAACCCTAAAACCCTAGGTGCACGATTGCTGCATTCACGGGTACCGGGTACGTGGTGGAGCGCACCTTTGTAGGAATAGTCAGCTCGCATGATAATTTGATCCATAGGAGTTGATGGTCGGGACTACATGTGAACGACTTGGAGGCGGTGGCTCGCCAGTTGCCACAGATCGAGTAGCCACGTTTAAAATATCATTTTTTAGGGGGGGGGTTAAAAGTTCCGATTTTCAATGGCGCGTTATAAGTACTAAGTAGTTTTTAGAACGATTGGTATGGAGCGAAAATGGAATTCATAGTACTACCTACTACGTACCTCCTTGGCGTATGGTTGTATGGGTTTATGTTGCGAGATGTTGAACCTGGTAGTTCTAGGGAAAATACTATGTTTAGATTTAGATGTTGGTTTTCAGTAATGAAAATCTGAAGGGGGAAACCCTTCTTTGATTAAAAAAACTACTACCTCCATTCTGGTTTACTAGTCCCCATCGTTTTTTGGGTCAAAGTTTGTCCATGAATTTTACTTGTAAAATGTGAATGGAAAACGAGATTTTGTTATACGCAAACAAGAAAAGGACTGGAGGGAGTGATCTCTCTAACACAGACGCGACCTCTCATAGCGCAGGCATTGAACCGGCGCGCCGTCCAAGAGGGCCCCACTCGCTGCAGGCCTGGCTAAACATGCCTCCTCGCTGCATGCAACCGGCTTCAGATTGCCCCGCCTGCCTTCATTGAATCCGCGCGTGTGCCGGCAACACGTCCTTCCGTGAGCCGGCTGGCATTTTAGAACACAAAAAGTGACCAAAATATAATTAAGTCTTGACTTGTTGTGCTTGCACTGGTAGCAGGAACTAGAGGTTTTTCTTTATTCATAACTCTCCACAATTTCTTTTGGCTTTGAAGTGAATCATGGTTGTGGACATTATGTATGAATGTGGAGATATCTGTGAACATGAGTTTGATGTGGAAGTTGAACTTCGAATGTCGGGCTTGCGCATGAACTATACCATGTCCAATGCTTCGTCTGTTATTGTTTGGAAAGTAATTGTTGTTAATACATGACCCGAAAAAATATATTTTGTGCCACATCAGTAGATGCACGAACATCACAACAGGCATGCTGATTGGATAAACATTTGAACCTAGCTACTATGAAGGAAATTTTGTATGGACAACAATTTTAGATAGCAGGAGACGCCTAGCCTGCTCTGCCTCTGCTAGCTTATTTCTGGCTTCTTCCATCTCTTCTTTGGAATGGGTGAAGAAAGCATCTGATTGCTCTTTTCGCTTCTTCAGGAACTCAGCTACATTCTCAAGGGCAGCTGCATGCTTTCTTTCAGCCTTTACTAGAGCCACGAGGACACGAACAGTGACGACTCCACGGCTTGTGTGTAATCCAGCATCATCTCGGAATTTGCACCTTGTGTCTAATCCAAATCATTAGGAACGGCACCTTATGTGTAATCCAGCCTCATTCGGAAACATGATCTCGAGGTTGACCATACTTCCCTCCTCGCAGGAACTGCGTCCTGACATGAAGTTACTTCTTTTTTAGATAATTACTCAGAGCAAACCAGATCCATTTTGTAGAAGCCAGATAAACAGAACTGGGAGAAGTGAATTCAAAAGGAACAAAATATATAAAAACAGACTACAAGGTGAGAACAACCACTTCCTACATCAAGCTAAAAATGAAAGCATTAGGACGATTAAGACTCTTCTTATGGCACATTGAAGAACACGAAGCTTAAGAGAAATAGAAACTACAACATATACACATCGAAGAACGTGAGGCTAAACGAAATTAATTGAAAGGGTGTTACTTACCAAAGCTCGTTTTACAGGTTCGGTAGAGCTCCTCTTTAACTTGCCACACTCCTTGAAGATGTCCCCAATATCCCGTGTTTGGTCTTCATTTCTCCTCTGCATTTTCGCAGTCGTGGTTTTAAAATCTCAACATGGCAAGAAAAATATACTACTAGTAATAGTCGCGCATCTTGTGGGCGACATTAAAGCACTTGTCTGCCATGTTAGAGCATCTCCAACAGAATTGCAATGCCCGGCGCTTTAAAAAATCGTTTACAGTGCTAAGATAGAGAAGTAGAGATAGAGAGTAGAGGATAGTTCTCAGCATAGATAGACAAAAAAATAGATTATTCAACTACTCCTCGTCGTCCGACTCCTCCTCGGTGATGTCCTCCTCGGCGTCCCGATCAGTAGGCGTGAAGATACCGATCATCGTCGGATTCCTGTATGTGCTGCTCCTAGCCTCATGTTGAATTGAGCGTCCGCTTTTCGCCTACGCTTGTCCTCGCGATAGGCGGCTTGCTCCGCCCTCCTCTTATCCCTCTCCGCCCTCCTTTGCTCGTAGAACTCGCGCTCGTTGATGATGTCCTGTGGGAAGCGTTGGCGCCACAATGCCATTGCTTCCTCGTCCATCTCGGCAATACCGAGACGGTGCTCCCGCCTCCGGTTGTCGCGACGATCCTCATCGGTGATAAGCCACGGTAGAGGCGCGAGCTCCTATGCCCGCTCCCGCGTCGGCACGTTGGGGAAGTTCAATGTTCTATGAGGCCACCGGAGGTGCCATGCCGCCGCGTCGTATGCGCGGGCAGCCTCGTTGGCGGTGTCGAAATTGCCGAGGCCGAGGCGCATCCCACGGAACTGGATCTCGGCGGAGAAGCCGCAGGAGGGGCCCACGCGGACGCCGCGGTATCCCCAACTTTCTCGGCGACGCGGCGGCATGGTGGCGGGGCGGCAGCGAGGCGAGAAAGAGTGGGGAGAAAGTGGTGGCGAGGCACAGAGCGGGGAGAGAGCGGTGGCAAGGCATAGAGCGGTGGGAGGGCGTTGGATTTTATAAAGCGCGCCGGACGCCGCGCGCCAAATCTAGCGCACGCCCGGCCGCCTTTTCCCGCGAGCGCCCAATCCTTTCCCGACGTCCCTGCTATCTCTATTCTCTTCTCTACTATTATATTTATTTTATATTTCATATTTATCTCTACTTCTCTACTCTCTATTTTTTCTCTACTTTTTCCCTACTCTTATAAATAACAGAGTTGGTGATGATGTTGTTCCTGCCATCCTGCAATATAGGCCATCTGATTTATATCCGACGGATAGGAAGGAAACTGTGGCAATTTTGCAAAAAGATACCCACACCCCTCTCCGCATTTGCAAATAAGGCATTCCCTTGTTCATCCTTTTCTCCCACAAGAAAAACTACTCATACAAATGCATCTTGATGCGTGCAACGCATGGGCATCTTGCTAGTTCTAAAAAACTATACATCATTTGCCACACTACTGGTTGCAGATGAAATAGCTACCCTAGCACAACGCGACATAGGAGCGACGCACAATTACAAGCTGATATTCTGTTGGACAATGGAGGCTAGGAGGAGAACGATGGTCACGGCGGCCTCCGCGAGTCATGGTCGGCAATGGGAGTCAGTTCATTGTCCACGACGGTGGTGCTTCTGCGCTTGGCGTCGGCTTCCGGGAAGCAGATCCAAGACCGTGGAAGATGGTGCCGGGGAAGAGGCTCCGTGTACGACGACGATGGTGGACCGGCTCTAGTGCGGCGTACGAGGTCGTCGATGAGGCAGATGCGCTGTGGTGGACGAGTGCGCCAATGTAGTAGGGGAGGAGCACAAAGGCCGCGGTGCCATGGAGAAGTCTATTTTGCGGTGGGGATAGAAAATGGGGAGTATTCAGGTGTACTATTCTGGATGCCGGGGTGGGGTTGGCTGGGTAGGGTGAACCTGAAGTTGCGAAAACAGCCCCCTACCAACCGTCATCCGTAGGCCTGTTCCGAAGGCTATGATGGTAACTTCCCACTACTCGAATCAGGGTCGTGAGAGATTTTCCCGCCGACCTCAAAATTTTGTGACACTGAACTCCCCGTGTGGCGTGTTGGGTGATTCGGCTAAGCAACTAGCAAGTAGTACTAGTAAACTCTGCATATTAGGTTTGACCGAAGTCAAACTTCCTAAAGTTTGACCAAGTTTGTAGAAAAATATAAACATTTACCATACCAGATATGTATGATGTGAAAGTACATTCAATAATGAATCTAATGGTATTTATTTGTTATATATGTTAATATTTTTTTTATAAACTTTCTGAGAGTTTACAAAACTTTACTTTGACCAATGCTAATGCGCAGACTTAAATAAAAACGGAGGGTGTACATATTTATTTTCTTAGTATGTAGTGAATTAATCATTTGTTGAAATTGTGAAATAAATATATTAGGCTACTGACTTCGAATGTAATGGTCTATACAATTCAATAGTTACAATCATTGTCGAATTCCAAGATGTATACGAGGTCTATAGTACTTTGTAGGATGACAATCAAAATGCATTTCATAGTTATTACTTTGTAGGATGCAACAAAACCAACAATAACTCTACATCAGCCATTATAAAAGCAACATTTTTAACATATCCCAATGTGTGAATGAAACGTGCAGAGAGAGCTTGCGAAGATGGAGCAGATAGGGTAGGAAAGATTGTATGTATGTGGACGAGAGAGTAGGAGACAGACCTAACGAAACAGAAAGAGGGAGATAGAGAGAGAAAGAGAGAGGAAGAAGTTAGGTCTGTGAGAAAGATGGAGACATGTAATATACGTGAGATGCGTGTGCATCCGGATTCTGTACACATGGAGGGAGAAGAGACAACGGGTTTGATGAGAGAGCTAGAAAAACATGGACGAGAGGGGAAGGATCTCGTGGGTTGAGGGATTGATAAATTTGTGCGGGGGAGAGAGGGATTGGTAATTTTGTGCGAGAGAGGGAGGGTGGGGGGAGGAGTCAGTCAGCCGTCGTCACATCATCCTGCTTGCAAATGGCCCCGCATTCTCAAGCGCAGTGTGGTCGCCGTCTTTGATCTCCTCGATGCTCTCTTTGAAGATTTAGGTGTCGTGCATGCTGGGGTGCGAAGAAGCACAAGCGAGAGTGGTCGCCATATAACCTTTGATGGGGATGAATTGTGTGCTTGGGGGAGGGGTGTGTGCGTGTGATGTGTGCTCTTTGTGTGTGTGTGTGTGTGTGTGTGTGTGTCAGATATTGAGAGAAAACAAACCTAAGGAGAGAAATGTGTGTGTATGTGACGGAAAGCTACTTGCTAAACAGGGTATTCACGAAGAGATTGTGCGTGCGAGATAAAGAGCGATGTGCGGGCCTTGAGGTGGGTAGGGGCCGGGTGAGGGTGTCAAAATGTGCGCGTTGATGCATGTGTTACATGCGATCGTGCGAGGGATGGACGAATCAAGAGAGATGGTTTTTGTGTTACGGATGCTCCTCTCTCTCTCTCTCTCTCACACACACACACACACACACACACACACAAGTAAAATAGAAGACCGTTCTCTCATGTATACACAACGTATCGGCATCTGTTTATGTCTCACTCATGCATAATCATTTGCACATTCACACCTCTCTATGTCTCTATCACACGCACACCGTCTCCACATTGCCCTTCCGCCACAACACACATATGGACACATACACACCTTCTCTCTCAGTCACGCACACAGGGGCTGTTTGGTTTGAGACTAAGGGGCTGTTTGGTTTGTGACTATGGTTTCCACATCTTGCCACACCTGAGGTTAGGCAACTTTGACCCATTTAGGAGGGTGTTTGGTTCAAGCCTTACCTTAGGCAATATACTTTTTGCCACACTAGGGCCCGCATGACATACACTCACAAAGTGTGGCAAGATTCCCTTAGGCTTGCCAACCTGTGGCTCTCATTTTGAAGAACTAACCTTAGGCACGTGTGGCAACATTGTCTCTATGACAAGTGGACCATAGGGGTAATAAAGTGTGGCAAGCCAAAGTGTGGCAAAAACCAAACACATGCCAACTAAACTGTGGCTGCCAAATTTTGGCTTGGCAAACGGTGGCTGGGAACCAAACAGCCCCAAAATCAGTATTAAAAAAACTAGGGCGCACCTAAAACGTCCAAATCCAAATAAACACGAACTGGAGCTAAATTCAAATATATGGAAATATTTTAGCGTCAAGAACTTTTCCCAGGGATTGCTTTCACACACACAAAAAGGTTCGGTGGATGTCCAGCGCGACACGGTGACACGCCGTTCGATCGACCGCGCGGCCACTGTTCACGCGCTTGCACAGGATTCCGTATCGTGGCTGTGGTAACTAATAAAAGCGCTGCCTAAGTCTAATGTTTACGTGTACTAGTACGGTTTTCTTTTAAGTTTGACCAACCCTATATAAAACTAAACTAAGCTCCCATACGCGCACTCATCAATATGCCGCCGCAGTTGCGCATGCCGGCGCCCGCCTGCTCCGGCCAACAATTTCTCGCCCATCACCACCGTGTCGCCGCCAAGTCGAAGGCTCGCCCGCTCACGTTGTCTGCAGTCCCTCCTCGTGATGCCGCCGCGCTGCCAAGCACGCGAGCAGCTGGTGGAGCCGCGTCTATGCACACAACGTACGAAGAGGAGGACGAGCGCGTGCTCCAGCACGCCGGCGAGGAGGAACTATTGTGTCATTATCGTCTCCGCCCGCGTGGAGGAGGCGCGTATGGTGGCTGTCGCGGAAGCGAAGTCGCTAGCGCTGCCGAGCCCACAAACCGGGTGCGGACGCGGAATCTACCTTCGAGACCTTGAATGCCACGAGGATCCTGCAATCTGAAGGAGCAATTTGGGTCAGTCAACTCTTGCGAGCCGTTTGATGCAACATGGATGGCTAGAAGGGCTTCTTCAACCTCCGAAATAGATGCACGGTACTTCTTCTTAGCCTGCCACACGCCTAACCGCCTGCCGCCGCCGCCGCGCCCTCCCCTTAACCGCCTGCCACCGCTATGCTCCCCCACCCCCACCATCCGTTTAACCCCGGGCATGATCCATTTTTTCCGGCGAACTGCATTCCACACTCAACACTCATAAGATAGATCATGGTCACCCTGCCGTCTTCTTCCTTCACTCTGTCGAACTTTTTTCACAAATCGACTGACCCAAATTATACTACTAGTATGAACGTATTAACTACAGTAGGAACACGAAGATACGAGCAGTACACTACTAGGGAAAAGCTTATACACAGAATCTTAGCAGCAGCGCAGCTCAAAAAGGAGCGCTGCTGCTAATTAGTAGTAGCGCGTGTGCGGGAAACTCGCTACTGACAAGTTTTTAGCGATGGCCTTTTCGGTATAAACAGCGCTGCTACAAATATCGACCGGCGGTGTCCACCAAACTCCATTTAGCAGCAGCGCGTGCCATGAGCCGCGCACTGCTATGGATGTAGTAGTAGCGCTTTTTACGAGGTCGCTGCTGCTAAATTTCAAATTGGCACACTTTTGGTCCCGGTTAGCGATGAGCGCTTTGTTGCCCGCGCTGCTGCTACTTCCTTAGCAGCAGCGTGTTTTAACTCCCGCGCTACTGCTAATCCGCTCCAACCCACCACCTTTTCCCCACCCGCCCCCCCTCCCCTCCTCTCTTCCATTTCCCCTACCTCCCACATGCTCCCACTCTCACTCTTGTTCTTCCTCAATACTACTCCCCCATTACTCTCCCTCTTCTATCTACCTTTCTCTCTCTTCATTACTCCTACCTAACTACGCAACCTCCATTAATGCCTCTCCTTTCTCTTTTTCCTCCCCCCTCCATTAGTTGAAGTTGTCTCCTCGCAAATTAGGTAGCTAGGTAGATGTAGGATTTAGTTAAGTGACCTATTTGCCCCCTAACTAGATCTATCTTTGTCAAAAAGAGCTTTGTGCACTTTTGATCTCCCTAGAACATCATCTGCACCGTGTGATCGATCTCGAGATAGAGGTGATTAAAATTTCATGCTTTTGCAAAATGGAAATATGTTTATGTGTGTGTGATATGTTTATGGAAATTGTGTGTGTGGCATGATTTGACGCCAAATTGTGCTTTTGAGTTGCCTATGTTTTGCTGAAATGTCGATTTATTTCCTTTTCGGCGAATTCCGGGCAAACTCTAGATCCATATATGTCCTATTTTTAGGGAAGGTCATGCCGAATTTTTGTATTTGATGCATGCACGCATTTTTATAATCAATTTGTTTTATTATTACCGTGCAGACGTTCATGATGGTCAGTGGAACGATGGTGGACAGGTGGTTGCGGTTGGCGGTGCAGGACGTGAAAGAAAATAACCTGATAGAGGTTTTATGTCCGTGTCGAAAATGCAAAGGAATAGATTGGCTCGACCGCTATGACGATGGTCGTGTCGAAGCGCACCTGCTCATGACTGGTTTCATGGATGGCTATACTCGGTGGATAACTGAAGATGAGGATGACGATGTTGGGGATGCCGACGGGGCAGGCAATGATGACACGGGGCAAGACGAAGAGATGATCGATAATGGCAGCGGGGAAGAGGCCGGACATGGCGGCGGAGAAGGGGCCGGACATGGCGGAGGAGAAGGGGCCGGACATGGCGGCGAAGAGAACGACATGGACTCCACGTAGCAGAGTTCGTCGGTACTAAGTTCAATCGTGCGGGACCCTCATGTTCAAGCATTGCTTCACAAGGAGACAATCTTGAGAGAGCTGCTTCTAGAGAGGAGGCTAAGCTGAGCAACGGTGGTAGACTCGAACACTCCATTGTATGATGGTTGCAATCTGAGGTGGCCCGCTTGAGTTTCACGCTCCAACTCCACAAGGCGAAGGCTAAAAGCGAATGGACCGACACTAGCCTCGATGAGCATCTCAAGTACCTAAAGGATGTTCTTCCCGCGGGGTAATCTATGTCCTACTAGTGTTGATGAGGCCAAGAAGATCGTGTGCCCTGTTGATCTGCCACACGTTAGATACCATGCATGCATCAACGATTGCATAATTTATCGGAAGGAGCACACGGAAAAAACAAGCTGTCCGGTGTGTAATGCTTCTCGATACAAGAAAGCCGGGAAGAAATGTCCCCAGAAAATTGTATGGTACTTACCGATCACTCCCCGTCTCCAGAGGTATTTTGTAGATCCCAAGGAAGCAAAGCTAATGCGCTGGCACGCGAAGAGGAAGAAACCCGATGATGGAGATGATCCGAAGCTGAGACACGTGAAGGATGGAAGCCAGTGGAGAGCGTTGAACAACTTCTATCGGTATTTTGAATGTGATGCAAGGAACATCACGCTCGGCTACTGAAGGTAGTAGTAGCGCATTTCGTATAAACCGCTACAGCTACTGAAGGTAGTAGCAGCATGTTTTGTCGAAACGCACTACTGCTCCGTCCACTTAACCCAAAATTCTCACTCTCCCTGCTTCATCCCGACTTTCCCCCCCAAATCCCCACTCTCTCTTCCCCCATCGCACAGCAGCTCGACCCGGCCCGGCGCGCTTCGACCCTCTTGTTGGCCTTCGACCTGACCGGCCCTCGCCCCGACCCGACCCCGGCGCTCGCCCCGACCTGGCCCTCGCCCTCGACCCGGTGCAGCGCTTGCCCCGACCCAGGCGCGCCCCGACCCAGCCTTCGCCCCGACTCGTCGGCCCTCGCCTCCCTCCTCTGCTTCCTCCCATCCCAACCTCGGCCATCATCGGGCCTGCCTCCTCGCCCCTGCACCTTCTGTAAACACCCCCTCTCTCTCTGCTAGGGTTCTTCGATTAATTTACTTAGGTTTTAGTTAGGGCAGTATGTTAATTAGGTTATCTATTTAGTTATGAATTTAGCTAGGTTTCAAAATTAGCTGAATTTATATGCAAATTTGAAATGGACATGTGATATGTGGATATGTCATGTTTTGGACATGTCATGTTTGGATAATGATCCGAGTGGCCTATGTTACGCCGAATGTTGATTCATTTCCGTTCCGGTGAATTTCAGCGCCGATATGTCCATTTTTAGCAAAGGTCATGCGAAATTTCCGTGAATAAAGGCATGATTTGTGCTACATAGTTGGCATATCGAAAAGGGCACATAGATTTCTTTTATATCATTTCTCATTTATTCATACTTTTAGAAATAAATGAGGACACTTAATCATAGGAGACATGTCGAACAACGAAGAAACTGGGCCTTGACCAAGATGCATTTAGATGGATTATGAGGGTGAACAAGAGTACCTCGACTATTTGACTGCTAAGCAAGGTTTGCAGGTCGGCCTCGATGATGGTGCGGCGACGACGACATCGAGACCGATGGCGCCGCACCGATGGCGGCGCCAAGACCGTGGGGAAGGTACCAAGGGAAGGTACCGGCCCGATGCCGCTCTCAAAAAGAGGAACCATAAGAAGCAGAGGATACGAAAACCTAACAAACTAGGGATTGGACGACTTGTGATCACAAAGATGGCACCTAGCAAGTTTGAGCCGTTAGAGCAAGAAGAACCTCGCAAGTGCTATGGGAACCAAGTAGGATGCATCCTACGGGAATGCGTGAGCATCAACGACGATGACTTAAGGAGTAAAGAACATTTGACGTAGTTGCTCCTAACGAAGTTGCACAAGAGATTCAAGTTCCCCGGCCGGGATGATAACATAGAACAACCGTGGGATGATCCAAAGATGAAAAAGATTAACAATCACGCCATGGGCATTTTCAGCAATGATTTGGCCTCCTGGAAAGGGAGGGTGAAACGAGCTATTGAGGCTGATGAACCCCTGTCTAAGATTCTGGAGGTAAATCCAACACTTACGGAAGAGGAGTTCAAAAAGTTCAAGGACACTTGCGCTACCGAGGCAGCCAAGGCTAAGGCTGCGAAATTTAAGAGCCTTCAGCAAAGGAACACGGGGAAGCATCGCCTCGGAAGCCGTGGCTACCTCGGTAAAAGGCCCATATGGGATAAGGAGGACCCGGAACGTGAAGCCGCGGGTCTCCCAGACCCCTTCGCGAAGTTCACCAACCCCTTGGAGCGTGACTTCATCAGGGCCCGCTACAAGTGGGACAAGGAGAAAAAGGTTTTTTACACAGACAAGATCACGAGGAAATTGATTAGACTACTAGAGAAGTAACACCAGCTTCCAGCCGAGAGCCCTACTTCTCCGATGAGGCCCAAGTTGGACACCCCTCTCAACTGGGCCTTGAACGAACTTAAGGGACTCCCTTTGGGCCAGCGGCCGCAATATGGTCGTGTGCATGACACTAGAGACGGCACCACGTGGAAGGTGTTTTGCAACGAGGTCCCGGAGGCCAAGAAGCAGAAAAAGAAGTTTAGTCAGGCGGACATCAACGCGAAGGTGAAGCATGCGGTCGAGAAAAAAACAGATGAGGACGCGAAAAGCCGAAACCGCTGGAGGCACTATCAGGGGGTCTCAGGAGACTGCACGACCATGTGTTGTCGACTAAGAAAAGCCTACTAGCCTAAAAGGATCCAGGATATCCGACATACGTGGCTCGTGTGCCTGAGGGGAAGTGCTACACCGAGACATGGCCCGCGAAGGTGTTCTTCCTGCGGTTTGACCATATCTTTGAGATGTTTACGACAAAGTGCTCGATTTTACAATCGTCCGCCTTTTATGCTACATATGAGCTCCGTCATGAAGAGTGAAGAAGTCTCGCAAATCTGTGTGGCGGATCCGTACTACATGCACGAGTCTTTCTTGAGTCTCGGCGACTTTGAGCGTGAAACTGCTAGGGAGTACCTCCAAAAATTCAAGGTACAGAATAAGGACCGGGAAATTGTCCTCGTGCCTTATCATCCAAAGTAAGTCACTTCCCGACAACCCTTTCGTACATTTCAATCATTCCTTCTCTCTCATATGGGGAATAATTTGAGGTGTCTTTTCCCGCATCAACGAGGCGCGCCGTCCGTGACGTTCTTCACCATAAATCTCCCACGCGTGTATTTTGACCCTTCCGAGATTACGAGAAAAAGACTACACCCACATAATGAATATTCTAGATGATGCTCTCAAGGCTTCAACTTTAGAGGTGGCCACGTGCGGATCAGAAACAAAGCAACAAGAAGATGGGTTTCGCGATAAAACTAACTTCTCCTGCATCCATGTCCCAAAACCAAGCAAGAAGGATGGATTCTACATCGTCCATCTCATGATTCAGTTCAACACGGATCACCAAAAGCTTCGCATGAGAAGCAGAAATGATGATCATATCCACAAGTGGCTAGAATCTCATGGATAAGCGGATTATAAACTTAGAGATGACTTCTTTCGCATCCAAAGCGACATTGCGACGATCATCATGAAAGAAGTCGTCGATGAGAAGGGGATGTTCCACCACGGCCCTGGTATATCGCGAGCTGACGTCCGAACTCGTATAGGCATGCAACGTCTAGACCTCACGCCGTTCAAGAAGCTAGGGTCCATCCTCGATGATATGGAAGGATGGAACTTCTAGTGATTTATGATGCCGATGATGATGATATGTGTCGGTTGAACTTGTATACTTTTTGTAGCGATGAAACTTTGTGATGTCCACGGTCCCTGCCGAACTTGCGTAACGCTACTTTGTTAGTTTACGTACGATGACCTGCGTACATCTAGTTAATTAATTTGCGTACTGTATGTTGCATCTAGTTGCTAACCCTTTTTTTTCGGTGTTGCTCTAGTATATTTTGTTGCATATATATGATTGTACATCCTCTTCATGAACATGCATCTCTAACAGGTACCTAGTTTCTTGATGGCGAGATGGAATTGCTATGTCGTGTACAAAGGGAAGGTTCCGGGGGTGTACAACGAGTGGCATGAGTGTCAGGCGCAAATGAATGGGTTCACGGGCTCCAGCCATAAAGGCTTCAAAAGTAGACAAGAAGGAGAAGCTAGTTACTTGAGGTTCACGCTAGCGCGAGAGAGGACTCGTAACCGCCACCTCATGTACTGCATAGTTCCGCTCTCACTCATAGTGATAGCTCTTCTTGCGTATACCTTTGTTTAGATGGATGACGTTGTTTTAGTTGCAAGTATTCGAGACTTGCATGTATCGCTATTTTCGAGATGATGACAAGATACCACTTTGTGTTGAATGATGATTATGATGAGACAATTTGTATGTATATGCTATGATTACATTTGTGGTCTCGCAAGCATTTGTATGTGTATCATGATGACATTTGTATGTGCTAAAGATTCTTCTATAAAGCCTGTTCAAATACAAAACAAATATGCGAAAAAACAAAAACTACTAAAATTAGCGATGGCGAGTGTATAAAAGTTAGCAGCAGCGCCGCGATAGCGATGGCAGCGTCCGAGCAAAGCGTGCTAGAGCTACTAGCGATGGCGAGCTTCCACTAAGCGCTGCTGCTACCGTTAATAGTAGCAAGATGGCGCTGGTGAGCACGCGCTATCTGCTATGTGTTAGTCTGAAGGCGCCTTATTAGTAGCGCCACTCCCGCTCTTGATACACCTAAAACCCGCGCTGCTGATAGCCTTTTCCCTAGTAGTGGTAGTACCAACTGCAATAAAAACAATAGTAAGACATAGTACTACTACTACTGTACGTACTAAAGAGTTCAAATAATGAAAAAGAACATAAACATAGTTCTGCTGGGGCCTCAGCACAACACACCCTTGAAAATAAACTAAGCAACTAGTCCGCTTGACACTGTAGTAGAACCAGCATGAGCAACGACACTGCCACCTACTCGGAGTCCGAGTCCACGTCCTTGACTTCGTCCTCTTCGCCGACGCTTCTTTGCTTGAACCGGACACTGGGCTCTGCTTCTTCATCCAACCCTTGTAGATATTTAAACAAAGGTAGGCATCCATTGCTGCGTACAGGATGTGATCTTCATCTAATGTCTTTGACTCCCATGCATGATGAAACTCGTGATGAGGTTTCTTCAGTTTAGCATACGAACGATCAATCATGGCTGCTGCCAGGGTCAGCATTGAAGGCTGAGAGGAGGACACCAGTCCTTCCTTCTGGAGGTCAAAGGGGTCGCCTATAATGAGGCCTATCCGACCCAGGATTTCCTTGTCGTTCCTAAAGTCTCCAT